>BMAW01131031.1:156519-169242 GCA_019974015.1 Nephila pilipes
GTTAATTTATTATTTAGGGTAATTATTGAATTAAAAGTTAAATCATTGCATATATATATATTTGTGTATGTAGGATTTTCAGCTAATTATCAATTTATTAAATTGCATTTTCAATAATATTATACAACTAGTTCCTCCTTTGCTCGATAGATGGCACTACGAATCAGCATCATAAGTTAACACATGCTGCGCCCTCTATTTTGGAACCAAACCGCAGTGTATATCGCTTTCTCTTCCCCTTTAGCAAGTCAGCTCTCTTCCCTCAACAGTGCTAGCTCAACGCTTCACTCCTGATACGATGGGTTGAAATGTCTTATCTCGAACGCCAGAATGCGTAAAGATTGTCCTCAACAGTATTTGAAGAAATAGTTCCCTAAATAGAAATGTCTTTGTAAATAGAAACTCTGTATATAGCATTAATTCAACTGCTAGTAATTAAATAGGATAATTCCGAATGCTGCTTCCTCTGTTAACACAAAAGTCAAAATCATCATTGAATCCAGCTATAAGACACTCCCCCCCTTGACCCAGAAGCCAAGTGAACTCTCATAAGGCTTTTAAAGACACTATAACCCTATATATATATATGTGTGTGTGTGTGTGTGTGTGTGTGTATGTCTTGTATAAATGCAAAATAATGAATGGCAAGAAAAACGAAATCATTTCTTTGAAAACAGAATCACTTTTATAGAAGCATTAATTTGACAATAGAAGGAATCTCTCATATATTTGGCTATGAGGCTCCATCCGTTAAAATATTATGTCCACAATACTTATGGAAAGAATACAAATAAGCCCAACAGTATAGTTGTTCATACTCTTTCCTAAATTTGCATTTGATTTGTCGGAGAAACTTCGAAGATAAAGTATGTATACACAGGATGTTTCAAAACTCATAGGCAAAAATTTAAGAAGTGATAGAAAAACTTCTAAAGAAGCAATTTTTACCATACAACGCAGAGGCGAAGAGCAAGCTGTACACCTTAAGAACCGTTACTGTTACATGAAACATCAAACAGATAGAAGAGGTACTAAATAATTTTACTGTACACATGTGTGACAAAATTCCAGAAACTGCTCAAAAGAGGGACTGCCCGTGGTATTGCAGACATTACTCCTGTGATGTAGCAAGCGGTGCACTTTTTCAAACACACCTGATATTTCTCGAATGGTGCTGGCAGCAACAGAAATCCTGGCTACTAGGTCACCTTTGGAGTTGATGGGGCTTTCACAGACGAGAAATGTCAAATGGTCACACAGGAAATGTCCTGACAGGAGATATCGGGTGTGGGTGCCGGCCAAGGTGTTGGCCCAGCATGACTAATCCATCTTACTGGATATTTAGCGTCTTAAGCACTCCACGTGTCCAAACTGAAATGAGGCGGTGCTCCATTGCACTGGAACCACATACATGCTTGGTCGGTCATATGTCGGCTACAACAGGTTAAAATAACTCTGGCAATACCTTTTGAGGTATGTTCTTCCGTCCAGTCGGAATAGCAGAAGCCAAGGGCTGATCGAATGGTCACCCGCAATTCCAGTCCAAACATTTACACTGATATGCTTCTGATACACATGAGGACGTGTGTCGTCCGGATTGCTAGATATCCACACTTGAAGGTTTGTGTATTCGAAATACCTTCATGCGTAGAGATATATTCATCCATGAGACTAAATCAAGCTGTTTGTGTACTAAAATCAGGCTGCGATGATAGCTATTGCCAACACCAACGTATAAACTAGACACTTGGACATATTCTCCAGGTATCAAGGTTTGTACTTTCTGTACGAGATAGGGGTGTAATACTCCGTCCCGTACCACTCCGAAAAGCAATCGAATGGGACACATTTATGATACGGGAAATCTCTCGCATATTAATATCCAGATGATTTTCCACTATGCAGAATGTTCTTTTCAATTTCTGGGGTCCTCTCTCTCTCCTGCCACATCCTATACCATGCTTGCTGATGACCAATATCCCGTTTCACACAGGCAACGATGCACTCGCTCGAACATTTTAGGTCTGTCACGTGTCTTTTCGAGAAAGGCTGCCTGTACAGTCTTTCAGCTTCCAAAGCATTCCTATACGGAAGATCAAACATTCAATGCATGCCATCCTTTTCCAGATTACTATACGTCGTCATGTCTCCTGAAACCTGATATAGAAATAACGATGTGTAAGAAAACTCGCGCTTTATGTTTTCCATTACAATGCCATCTGATGGTTAACCGCTTGCTCTCCGCCTGTTCATTGTGTAATGAAAACTGCTTGTTTAGATGTTTTCTGTCACCCGCCAAGAATTTGCCCGTGAGTTTCGAAACACCCTGTATTCTTATTTTATTAATGTCAAATTAGTACCCAAAATAACGGGTGTTATTACTGAATATCGGAAATTTAATTTCAGAAGAGATTGTTAGTTGAATTTTCAACTCATAATGCCAATATCTACTCCATACCATTTTATAATCTTCTAAGCTATTTTAACTCGAAGAGTACGTTTTTTATTTCTTTAAATTGCTTCAGATTGTCATGGCGATCTGCAGAAAACTAAAACATTTTATGTCTATTTTCTTAACTCTACCACCAAATCTTCTAATTACGTTTCAAACTTTTATATCTACTACACAAAAAAATTGAGGAATTCGATAGAAAATTTCCTCTTATTTATTGTTTGCAATTTATCTTTGAATCATTTCCAGTTTTTAATATCAAATCGTTATGAATGGATTGATTGAAGAATGACAGAATAAAGTTTCTTAAAATCAAACTGATGAATTCGTAGGGGATATCGTTAAGGCTCGGAAAATATTACCTTCATTAGTTTTTCTTTCAAAAGAGTTGCCTTTACTCTAAATATCTGATGTTAAAATACGCATACACAATACTTTCTTATTCCCTGAATTAGCAAATATTAACAAAGGGCTCATTAGATAAATTAGACTTATAGCTTCAAATTTAAATAACTTTAATCCGTAGATTTCACTGAGTTTTTTATAAGTTTTAAACGTATACTGAACGATAACTCAGTGTAAAATATAGATTAATACTTGTCCTCAAATTTAGTCTTAATTGTTTCTAAGAAGATATTTTTTGAATTCAAAGCGTTTGCCTGAAGTCAAGTTGAATAATATTTTCGAGAAACGTTTACATTAACACTCAAATTTTCCATTTCTAACACTCACATCAAATGCTGTTTTCCTTGTTTCTTATGAAATTATTAGGTTAAGTAATAAACCTTTCCGTAAAGACTATTTTGAATCATTTTTCATAGGATAAAAAGCAGATGCATTGAAACGAATGTCATTAAAAAGCAATCTAAACCAGATGGAAAAAGTGCTTTCTAACTTTATTTTCTTTAGTCTCATTAATTGATTCGAATAACTGTAGTTCAAATACCTGAAAAAAAAAAAAAACATAAAACAGTATTTTTAAAGAATTGCAGCAGAATGTTTCCTATACCATAATATTAAAGTATCATTTGAGATAATTTCTTATTTCGGTTCCATTATTGATGCCATGAATATTCCAATTATTGTTATTCATAAATAGAAAAGAAATTTAGAGAATAATACATTCATGATAGAAAAAACAACACGAATTAAGGATAATTGCTTATCAATTAATATATTTCCTTGCATCTACTTTCCCCCTTAAATGAATTTATAGGGGAAATTCTTTAAGAAGTTAGATGAGAAAAGTTTCCTTTTTAGAATACAAAGAATTCATTGAATGTTGTTCATCTACCACAAGCATATAAATTTTTTTCATGAAGCGCTGAATAAAAAGGTGTTAAGAGGGTTTTATAAAAACAAATTGCTCTCGGAGTGAATTTCAAAATATTTCTTTCTCAGTGAATGATTCATGTACACTCCCATGCAATTAGAGATGGCCAGCCAGCAGCATGCATAGCAGAGTGAGAAACATTGGACTCCTAATAATGGCACGCGTAGACTTTATGTTAAATTATAAAAAATCTGGAAAATAATAATGTCGCCTACAGCAGCTTTTACAAAAGCCGTAAAAATTCTTCTCACACGCCACTAAATTAATCGCTCCGGAGAACGGCACTGCATGACACCTGTACAACGAGACAGCGCAGTAACAGAATATTTCTAACGGCTTTAGTTGCCTTAATTTCGACGTTGTCTGTGGGCGCGATATGCGAGAGTGATATCGTTTCCATAAGGCACTTGATTTCAAACAACCGACTCAAAAAAGCCCTAAATTTTTTCAAAACTTTCTTAAATTTTGATATCGAAAAGAAAAAATGAAGATGATTTTGCTGTTCGTTATTTTAATTCTGTATGGGAGAAGAAATTTTTGTTTACTCAGCAAAACACTTCTTAGCTTGTCTGTGTGATGTATGGAAGTTGTGTAGTAGTGAAAACTAAAATTCATCTGGACCGATGTTTCAAACGACTGCATAGAGATTTTGACAGAAAATATACTGTCGGTTCGTAGTTGCGAAAGGTTTTTATCAATGTAAAATAGAAAGAACAAAAAACAATAGCCGGCCAACAATTTCTGTTTTAGAAGAGAAGCGAATAAATGGAAACTGTAGGAAAGAACTCTAAGGAAATTTGTTTGTTATTGGCTGGCAATAAAAAGCCTTATTATGAAGGACCAGAAATAACCGAAAATAGCCTGCAACGAATTGCCTAAAATATATCGGGGATATAAAAGTCAAAATGTGGTCGATAAAATACACTCTATAACAAAACAAAACAAAACAAAAAAAAATGACGTACCAAGAAGGAATTTTCCGATTGTAATGAAATTTCGTATGCAATGACATTTGGACCGAATATGCGAAGGATTAAAATTTAGTGGCCAATCAACGATTAGCGAGAGCTGCAGTGCATCGGAACTACATACTCAGCAGGCGTATATAAGAAGTGATTCTCAATCGGATGGTCGAATTTTCTGTTGCATTGCAATTTAAGATACATTTCAACAACTGAAATAATGCCTCACCACAGGATTAAAGCTCATTACGAGAAACTGTCAGAGTCTGAAAGAGGTCGTATCTTTGGATTGAAAGAGGCAGGTTGGGCAATTCGGAGAATCGCTCGTCATATGGGTCGAAGCGATGCGACGATTAGAAGATAGAGGCAAGAATGGGTGGACAGAAGCAGATTTCAGCTTCATGATGGTAGTGGTCGATCTAGGGCCACAACACATCGGTAAGACAGGGTGATTGTCAGATCAGCTGTCACTGCGCCTGATTCATCATTATCAACCATCAGACATGCGACCCGTACACGAGTGTCCACCATGACCTTTCACAGACGGCTGATAGAGCAAAATCTACGATCATACCGACCACTACGCCACCTGCCACTAACGCCTGCACACTGTCGAGTCACTTTACAGTGGTGTTTGTCTCGATCAGGTTTGGAATAATGCTGACTGGGGACGTATCGTGTTTAGTGAAGAATCCCACTTCCAACTGTGTCCTGACGATCATCGAAGACGTGTCTGGAGACCCCCAGGGCAGCTTGCCGATCCTGCTTTCACTATTGCACGTCACACAGGCCCTCAACCAGGAGTTATGGTCTGGGGTGCCATTTCCCTTGAAAGCCGGACCCCTTTGGTCGTCATTAAAGGCACACTTAGAGCACAGCGGTACTTCGACGACATTCTGAGACCTGTTTTGCTACCGTTCCTTTTGTAGTACCCTGACCTTATTTTTCAGCAAGATAATGCCAGACCACATTAGGCACGTGTTGGTATAAACTATGTTACAGCTTGTCAAACACTTATTTGACCAGCCAGATCTCTTTCAAATCGAGCATGTCTTGGATATGATGGGAAGGCGACTGCATCTATTAGGGAATGTTGATAACTTTGCCCGACGATTGGAGTAAATTTGGCAAGAAGTTCCACAGGAGACCATCAGGGAGCTTTATCACTCTATGTCACGTCGTGTGGCAGCTTCCATCCACGCTAGAGTTGGGTCAACACCTTATTGAGCTCGCTACTTTGTAACTATGTAACTCTGAAATAAATCATTCAATTTTTCTGAAATTTAATCATTTTCCATTCTGTACATAATATTCTTATCCTTCAATTTTCGTCACCATCGGACAACTCCTTCTTGGTGCGTCATTTTTGTTTTGTTTTTGTTATAAAGTGTATATTTGTCTTAAAATACCGTCATTGTATAGATGACATAGGGAAGAATGTTGTCACACAAATTGTCTCTGGACTGCAACATTGAAAATGCTATTCGCTAGCTTTGGATGAAAGCTGCGACATCACAGATGAGTCGCAATTAAACCTATTTGTGCATTACATGAACGATTAACTTGATATCTTGGAAGAACTTCTTGATTTGCGTCAAATAGTTTTAAATGCAGGCGAGGACATTTTTAAAGAGCTTAAAAATGTAACTGAAGTTAACAAAATGGGTGGCCAAAATTGGATAGTATTTGCTCAGATGGAGCGCTTTACACAGTTGGTAAGATAAAAGGTGTTGTTGGTTTGCTTTCAAATTATTTGGGCAGAAAAACTTTTAAGTATCACTGTATTATCCCTCTTAAAAATTCTATGCACCAAGGACTTAAATTTGTCTTCTGTTATTGATCCTATATTGCATTGTATCAACCGAATACGAGCTCGAGATCTGAATCGACGCTGATTTTGAAAGCTTTTCCGTAAGAAACGGAAGAGGATGGCAAGTTGACTCCTTCATTATAGCGTTCTCTGGCTTTACAGAGGAAGTGCACTTGATAAATTTTGGAATTTGAGGGAGTGTGTTTTGAAATATCTGGAAGATAACGATGGACTGATCAATATGTGCTTGCTATTCAAGAATGAAGATTGGCATTGGAATTTAGGTTTTCTCACCAATATTATGGGACATTTGAAAAATTTAAATTTACGTTGTAGAGGAAAAAAAATATTTTTCATACTCCAGTTCGCCCCATATCTTCTTTTGTGAACAAACGTTTGCTTTTTCTTTGAGAATTTGAAGAGAAAAAATTAACTCATTTCACATTAAAGCAGAAATTAACTATAAAACTCAATGATACTCCGAAATGTGACTTATTAAAAATTTAATATCTATTTTGCTGGATTCATTTAGAGTTAAGTTTGATGATTTTAAAGTGATAAAAAAAATATTGATCTTTTTACAAACTCAGATTTTATTTTGAAATTGTGTTTTTTTCACATTCATATTTTATGCTTTTCGTAATATATCTAAATTAAAACGTCAGTTTGGTCACATAAAAAATTTGAAAATAATAAACGATAGATTTAGTTAAGAAATTCGCTTACTTACATTACTTAAAAACAATTTTTTTCCTGCAATATTTGAAAAATAAGAAAACAGCAGGTTCTCAAAATGAATGCAACATTAGTTACAAATTAAACGGAACCAAGTCCAAACAAATGTTAAACGTTTTAAGAGATTTAAAAAAATAAACAGATTTTCTATCGGATCGTTGACTGTAAAAGACTCTACTGTTTAACTTTTCAAGTTTAAAAAAGAACAAGAGAAAGCTAATCAAATAAACTTTTTACAGCTGCACATTTTAGAAAAACCTTCTTTTATCAAAGTCTACTATCATATTTCTCTCGATAAGAATTTTGAAAATATTCAGTAGTTTTGAATCTCATTCTAAGATTGATCGATACCCCAAACCCCTTCAAATCAAAATAAACTCAAGATATTATTCTTTCATTTTCTTAAATAATGGATGATTTAAAAACTTAACAGTTGTTCCCCAATTTTTTTCTCCATTCTAATGAACTGCCGTTATAACGCCTTAAATAAAACCTGAATAAATAGTTCCTTTATTTGGAGCGAAACATTTCCACTTTGATGGTTACTTCGCGTGACTTTATTTTTAAGTTCGGTCAATCACGGAAAAGAGCTTTCCTGCTGTTTGCAGTTGTGTGCCGGACATAAAATGCTGTCAGATTTACGATCTTTATTAGATAGAGGCTGTATAAAAAGTTCAGCGGATTAGTTAAGAAATTCTGAAAAATGTATTCTTTTTTTCTTTCTTCCCCCTTCTCCATGGGCCGCGGTAGCCTGGTGGTCAAGGTCGTGGACTAGCGGCCGGCGGTTTTCGCTCAGTCGCGGGTTCGATCCTTGGCCGCCAAAGACCCGCCGTGTAGCCGGGGCTGATGCACGTTAAATCTGTTCGGGGTCCAAAGTCCTCCCGTTGGCGTGGTGTGGATGTTAGGAGAGGGGGGTGCCAGCTCAGGTGTCGTCCTCGTCACTTGACCGTGGTTCAAAATTACGAGGTCCGTCGCCAATAGCCCTCGTGTTGCTTCTAGTGCGACGTTAATTAAAACTAAACTAAACTAATCCCCCTTCTCCATTTTTGAAGTTATTCTAACAATTTATCGATCGAAAAAGCCGATTTGAGAACTTGTTCTGTATTCCTTTCATCCATTTATTTTCAAAAAGTTTTCAGAATTTTTGTGAGATTTGGAATTAATTCTTTATTACTTTCTTTTATTAAATGCATTTATTATAAAAATAAATAATTGTTCCTTATTCTATAATAATATTAGCTTTTTAAGAGAAGTTGAAAATTACCGTACAATTAGGTTTGATTCTTACACGCAGAGGAAATATCGGGGGTAAATATAGGGAGTAAAAAACTATTATAGAAAGTATATATACTTTATATAAGAATTCAAAATGCGTGTTTTTGCTACACTCTTCATTACTTATATATAATAGTTTGCGTATTGGTTCCAATAAATGCACGATTATGCAATATAATATCTAATCATGTTAAAAATGCATAACAGAGACGTACCCAGAAAACAATTTTGGGATTCCATATTGTGTACGCCTTGAGAGAAGCAATTCTTTAAGTTTAGAATTATCACTTGGTAAAAACTATGGAATACTCTATATCAATCTTATTTCTCCCTTTTAAAACTATTCAAAAATTGATGAAATGCTAAGGAATTTACAAAAATAAAGATTATTAAGTAAAACTAATTAAGGTACAATTAGAATAAAAATTCACACACACGCACGCACACACACACACACACATATATATATATATACTAACCAGAATTGGTGGAATCCAACAAGATTGAAAATCTGATAGTAACCGCTTAATGATAGAAAAAAATGTCACATTTTAAAAAAATGGTTAAAAGTTGCGAATTTAATAAAATGAAAAACTCTTACGCATATTAATTTTTACAAGGTTATATTTATTCGCCAATTTTGTTATGGCACAATATTTTTTTTAAAAAAGAATGTCTCTTGTAATTCTTTCGCAGGAAACTCTTTCGAAGGTGTGGGAAGATCTTCTATATGGATGCATCCTCCGCTCTTTGTCTTTAAACACTGACCCAGAGGAAAATGTCGGAGACAGCAGACATTTTTATTCTTACATTTATTCTCCATTTTTATTTTTGCACAATATTTAAGACTTTTAAATAAGAAATATTTAGACTGAGTCATGCGTATTCTAATAGCAAATGATATTGAATTTTACTCTTCATTTTTTTTTCTTTGCCAAATGAAGAGCTTGGAAATACAAACATGGCTGTTGGCATCCAAAAGTTTAAAAGTCATCTCTTTAGCCCTGGATAAAATAGAGCAGAGTAAAAAGAAAAATATTGTCTTGTTCGTTCCTTCTAAGGCGGCAATTATTCTAATTACAATTACGGCAACTTCCTATATTTACAATTGTGAGATTTCTGGGAACTATATGGAAAAAATAGACAAATTTTTGAATATTAAAAACCGCATTGTCCTGCAACGGATTCCAAGCCATTGCGGGATATATGGCAATGAGCAGGCAGATATGTTGTCCAAAGATGGATTTCAAATGATGCAACTAAATCCTCCTTTGCCTCTGCGACATATAAAAAGATATATATCCTCTACTCTCAAATCTAACCGTCTTTGCATATACAGCGAAAAGACCTCTGGGAAAAAATGGTAATCCCTATTGAATAAGTCATCAAGAATTTCCTGTTTCTTACCTAGAGCAGTTGGAGTGGCATGCCTTAGACTTGCTACGGGTCATGACTATCTACAGAGCCACCTATATAGAATTGGACTCACTAGCACAGATATTTGTCCTCTTTGTGACCATGGCATGGTCATGATTGTTAAACACCTCAACTTATGCCAAACCGCTCAATGTTTTTATCTCTTTTAACTCGTTATCTTTGTGTTTTACTGAAGGCTAGTATCGTTCTTAACTGTATTGGGCTGCTCATCGACTCATAGCTGAAAAGTCGGAGACGGGCATAGGATAAAAAAATATCCAATTTAGGATACTTCTGAAGAAAAGTGAATCTCTTACTGTGTACTTGTAATTCCGTTTCCGATTCAGATAGTTTCTACTTCTTCTTCCTTATTTAATGTCCCGTTTCGGTTCCAAATTGACGTTTGGAATTTCCCCCCCTGGGTTAAAGTAATTTAAAAGCGAATTCTGCTTCTTCTTACTCATAGTCGAATAAAACAGTTAAGAAAAAAAAAATCATACAAATCATTATTATTAAATTATAAACCTGGCAATTTGAGCAAAAGTAAATAGTGGGCGAATAAAAGCGAACAGTGGCCTGGAAATCTGAGTCGAGATTTCCAGGCCACTGTTCGCTTACGAAAGCCGATGGACGACTCAACTCCCCAAAACGGTGATACCCTGTGATGTGCGTTTCCGAATACTTGTCTCAGGCGCTTGCAGATCACCGTCTGGAAGAACAGAATGCCTCATGTAATTTGTTATTCCAGGAAACTGTTGGGAGGGGGTACATCTTCAATAGGGAGGCACCCTCCTTTGACCCAAAAGAACATTTCCGAGACAGCAAAAACTTTTTTTGTTCCTTTCTATGAAATTGGTTTATATGGAATCATTTTTTTTTTTCTCTTATCGATGAAAAAATTTAAGCATGAGAAGAAAAAAAAAAGTTCATTTTTTAAAGCTTAAAGCTATAATAGTAATAAAATAATTATTCTGAAATATTTCGATTTCCAGAAAACTCTTGGGGTTGCATATGTTCTTTTGTAACCCCCCCCCCGGGTATGCCACTGATACATAATGAACTTAAGTATATGTTTTCACATATAAGATAATTCTATTTAAGGTTTTAGAAGTGTTACATTGAATAACTTTACTTGAAAGGAATTCTTGGTAACAAGAAAGATATTTTTTCTCTACATAAATTTGCCAATGATTTATTTTTAAATTAAAAATCAACTATCACGATAGATTAAGAGAGTTTAATATCAACGTGTAATACGCTACTCTTGTAATAGATTAACAGAAATTAATATTCGTGGGTAATGTGCAATATTTGAGCAATCTGAAACACATTTAACTCTATATATATTTAATTTATTGAGCTATGACAACATCAAAGAATTTGGATTAGTAAATAAAGTATGAAAATACCAAAAATAAAATTTTTGTTCTTTATATTTAGTTTATCATAACAAATATAAAAGTGATAAGTCATAACTTAAAATAAAACTGTTTGCAAAACAGAATGTATTGAAAGGAATTAAATCATTAGTTTAGAATGTGACTTTCTTAAGACTTTGTTCGGTTAATTAGTTTCAATCAATGTTAATTTAATATCTGGAACTATAATTCTGAAAAAATGCGTATGAAAGAACAAACATTGAATTTATTTTGAGAAAGCGGTGAAAACAGTAAGAAAATACAAAGTAAACATTTTGCTTAAAATCAAATAAGTATAAAAAGAAAAATACCTCATGTATATAAATTAAGGATTATTCAGAATCATACGGAAATCGAGCTCTTAAGTAGAAATTTCACCTGTAGAAATATTGAGCACGTCTTCAAGGACAATATGCAAATTACAGGAAATCATCAGATGATGTCGATAATGTGTCACAATGACGAGAGTGTCAAAGGGGTGTATACAAGAAATGGCAGCAAAGACGTAAAATTATTCTCAAGCGTTCTGTAAGCAGCTCAGTGCCACAACCGAATTGTTATGGCGCAGAAGACGCAAGTGAATAATTTCTTACGTGGTAGAATTATCGGCCGCTTGGAATGTGGACGCACTAAGATGGAAGTATTCGAGAAACTGACTCGCCCAAAGTGTCACTAATGCTTTGGCAACTATTTCAAAATGATGAAAATATCGGTAGACGTTACAGTACAGGTCACCACCGTTTCACAAGGCCGAATGACGACCAGTATTTGGCAGTTACTGCGAAAAGAAGTGAACGGAGCACAACATCAAACCTTTCTTGTCTACTATCTTTAACAACGAGTTCAACAGTTTCACGGTAAACCGTGTACTGTTTGAGACATATTGGTCTGTATGCTCGCAGGCCCGTCAGATGTGTTCCTCTCACAGGAACTCATTGTCGCCATTAGTTAGCTTGGATCAGAGAGTATGCAGTGTAGACATCGTCACAGTGTGATGTTTTCCGACGAGACCAGGTTTAGCTTGAAGTCTGACTCATTTTAGACTTTCATATGGAGAAGGTCAGATACCCGCTACACCAAGACAACATCATTGAACGAGACCGTTACTGTGGAGCATGATTGCTCATTTGGGGTGAAATTTTACTGGGTTCCAAAATAGATCTACATGTTCAAATCGAAATCATTATAGACCGAATTTATCGGGACATCATTCTGGAACAACATGTATATTTGTTTAGGAGTGCCATGGACGCAAAATTCGTGTTATTGGAGGATAATGCCTGCTCCTCAGCGCACACGTAACTGAACGAAGTACAACATCA
>BMAW01131037.1:0-16484 GCA_019974015.1 Nephila pilipes
AAAGTACTACCTAATATCTGAAAAGGACTAAAAGTACTACCTAATATGTAAAATATACCTTTTTATTGTGATATTTTATTAAAGACAATCACCAGTAAATAACTCTTTTTGAAGATTGAAACAATTTTTTTCATATCTAGCGATTTCGTAAAATAGTAGTTATTACAGATTTAGTTTGACGCAATGTAAATATAACCTTACACTTTTTATGAGTTTCTATTCTTGAAATTCTGGTTCATCACGATTTATTTTCAGCTTTCACATCTAAACTATTCACACTTTATTTTAAATTGAAGTCTTGAGATGAAGTTGAAAATGTATTGCTCCAAGAATTGTTCTTCTAGTAAAAATAAAACTTGTTTTCACTGCAGTACCGATATCGAAGATCCAAATAGATTTCATTCCTTCAATTTCACATCCCAGAACGTAGAGTAATATCTATCAATGAAAATGTAAGACGAAAATGGTTTTACAACACTAAAGCTAGAACTGTTTTCATTTCCTCGGATACCATTTCCTTTCTTTTTGCGTTATTCCGATATAGTGTCATATCTTACTTTCGAAAAATTTGAGCCATGTTAAATCAATTTGGGGTTATTTCATCGGTCTTTGAATGAGCCTGCATCTATTTTCTAGTCATATTTTCTGTTTCTATGCCACTATACTTTGTGAATATTCATGTTTATGAAACAAACAAATTTTCAGAGGGAAAATATAGTGTATATTAGGACAAAAAATATTATTTAAGAGCTAAAGAACACTGAAAATGTCTTTTTCCATAATAAGCGATTCTGTTCCATAGTTTTTTTTTTTAAATAAAAAAGTGCTATGTTCACTATCCAATAATATTTTTCTCCGGCAATTTTTTATAAAATTGATTTTCGTTAAGTTCTTTTTGTTCGAAATTTATTTACTTCATCCAAAACTTTGGCTTAGTATATTTATTGCTACTTTTTAAATCTGAAATGCTATTTATTAAAAATACTTTATAAAAATAGTTATTAAAAATTGACAAAATTCAAATAAAAAATCATATCAACACGGATATAGCTTGCAATTAAATTGTACGTTGTTATAACTATTTGATCAAGTTTTTTCATACATCAATTGCTCTTAGTTACATGTAACTGTAGCTTTATGTGTAAGAATTACAGATTTTTGTTTGTTTGAATAAGCAATGATTATAACATAATGCTTTATCTATTATTGGAATCATTAGTTTTAATAATTACATCACAATACGACTCATGCTTTTTTTCCAATTTTTATTTCAGTTTATGGTAACAGTTTTTATCGAAATTTTTCACGTATATTAATTACTACCCACCAAAATATTTGTTAGAAAATACATTGGAAACATTTTTTTAAAAAAAGGGATTATATATTGATGTAGAGTCTTACAATCAAGTTTTAAAATTTATCATAGACTGTAATACATTTATAGTATGTTATGGCCCATTTATACAATTTATTCTAGAGAATTTAAAACACGCTTAATAGACCAAAGTTCTTGAAATGTTACTTAAAAATGAAATATTTTTCTAAATCATATATATCCTTTTATAATAATGAACACTATTTTTCAATAACAGAATTTATGATTTACACACATTGTAAAGTAAATTGATGATTTTCAATTTAGGAAAGAAATAATGGGAAAATGGACCACTCAATAATCACTTCAATGCAAATTTTATTGATGGCTTATCAATTAATTTAAATTAAAGCACTCTATATTTTGCAAACTATCGATCCCAAATTAACCAATGTAGTTACTTTAAAAAAAAACAAGTGCTTTATAGGTATTCATCAAATATTCTGAAGTAGATTTAATAAATATTATTTGAAATATCAATAAAACCAAAAGCATTAAAAATAGATGATTCAATGCAGAATGTGTGAAGACCAATACTCTTTGAGTATTGTTAAGTAGAACACAGTGAAACATTGAATAAAAATGGTTCCAGTTTCCGTGAGAGCCTAATGTTCGCATTTCTAAAGACTTATTATATCTTACTAAACCTTCGCAAACTTTTCAAATCAATTAACTTGTAGTGCCGTGCTTCCGTGCAGCACGTATGAATAAAATAAATCGAATATGTTGATTAAAAGCTTTCTCCTTTTTTTCTTAGCAACATTTAAATTTGAAATTCGCTTGTTTGTCGTTTTGAAACGTTTCATGAGTTTGGGTGCAAGAAGTGGAAGTTCAAGTTTCTCCTAAGTAGGTACCTTTCTTCTCTTTTATTGTACATTATTATCTGGGGACTTTAAAGAATGACAGATGATCCAAAACACTTTTAGTGGAAAGTAAAATAGTAGCGAAAATTTCTTTTGAACTAAAGAGAAACCATGAAAATTACACGTAGTGTATGAAGCATGAGAAGACTACAACATAACAAATTCCTGCACCATACAACTTAGGAAAACTTAAAGGATATATGTACCTTAACAAGAGAAATATTAAAACAGAGCAATTTTAATTGAGCTTGAGAACCAACAAGGGTCCTTTTGATTTCATTACAAATAAAAACAATGACCGTTGTAGACGATAAAACACCAAAATTGGATATTTGATGAATAGATGATTTTGTTGTTAATATTTCCTTTCCATGACAATGAAGGCAGAAGTAGATCAGAGCCATGGATCCGGCATGCTAGAGGACAACTGCTTAGAATCATGGTCTGTCGGCTGCGAAATCATGATAAGGGGTCACAATACTTTTCTCTTTCAGATATCATAATATTTTTAATCCCTTAATTATATTGGGAGATCATGTCAATGCACGCGCCTAACTCTTCATCGTTGCTGAACACGTGATCCCATTTACGATCATAACATTTCCTAAAGGTTACAGTTTTTTAAGAAGCTCGATATATCCTAAAATCTGGCTAGATTGTCTCAGATTGGTTTCAGGAACAAGATTACAATTTTCAATTACTTCAATACCTTCATCAGTCATCTGATTCCAACCGTATTAAGTATTTAACACATCGATCAATAACTCCCGAGTCTAACATTGAAAACAACAATTTTTTTTGCAAAAGTTTTTTTTATTCATCAACATAACTCCTTTTGTTAATCACCTTTTAGGGTGATACAATCGTTCCAACGCTTTTCCAAATCTTTTTTTTTTTCGCAAGAAATCTTTTTTGTTGCGAGTAAATAGCGATAAACAACTTTCTGAATCATCGACTCGTTGCTGTTTTTGTTCCATCGAAAGCAATCGTGGCACCCACTTGGAAAAAACCTTTTTCACTTCACTTCAAAAAACCTTTTTCCTGGACCGATCGACTTAAAATTTTGACACGTTTCAAGCAAAGGTTAGTACTCTAGAAAGACCTGGTTACTGGTTTACTACGAGCGCCATCTCTGGGTTAGTCTCGGGAGTTATTGATCGATGTGTTATTTGACAACGCTAAAACGTATGCTAAGAACTACGAGTCCCCATTACGTATTCTCCCTTCTAACCTAAGGAAATTAAGATCTACAATTTGGTTGGCATAGGATATTATTCATCCTAAATGGTTTCAGAAACTTATCATTCATGCCAAGAAGAATATTTGCTGTCATCAAAGCCCGTGAATGTCTCATATGATATTTGAGTGGGAGCAGAAGGGTGTTCTTAAGTTTTTGGCCATTGAATGTATAAATATCGATAATTAAGAATTTATATATTCCATTCATAATCTTTTCCAAATCATCATAAAACATTTTAGCGATATTGATACGAGGAATATATAGTTAGTATAAACTCAAACTTAATGTAATAAATATTTGTTGAACTACCTAAAGATATTTTTTCGTAAGTGATTTTTTGTGTATTTCATATAACACTGTTAATAGATTACCCAAGCCATATTCATTTTTCATAAGAACTTACCCATGTCAGATAAAAGAAAATTTACAACGGAATGCATTTTAAAGAAAACTGTAGAAGTTTAGACAATATTGAACCAAATATATTTATCAGTTAATAATTTGTCTCTAGCCATATAATCCTTTCTCAAATAATCTCTTACATATGGAGAAAATTGAAAAAACCCTCAAGAAACAAATCAGTTTCTCAGATGTAGGTATTGAGAGTGGTACATGTTTCTAGGAAAATATGCTGTCCAACTAGTTAATTACTATGTAAAAAATCCTAGTTATTTAACTAGTAAAGAACATTTAATAATCCCTATATAGAATATTACGAATAATCTAAAAAAAAAAGAAATTGTGAATCGGTAAGATATATGTAAAAAGATAACCCAAAACTTTTCCCATTAATTCAGTTTCTTATAGTTTACAGGCTTACCAAACATAACAAGACAGAATAATAAAAAATCTTAAAAAAATAAAAATATACAAAGACTTATATACAATTAGGTTGCCCTTTATGAAATTAGGTAAAACGTCTTGATTGTACAGAAGTATAAATGTGTTAATAGGTTTTTTATGATCTATTGGATTACATCGATTATAATTCTGCGCATGGAAATGCGTATTGAAAATGTAAAGCATAACTATTATAACATCCTATCAATCACAAAATTTCACAGAATTTATTTTTAGCCAAGGATTGCAAATGATTGTATTTTCAAGAAAATAATGTTAATGTAGCTCATAGTCCCCGTTTCAAGTGAGCAACTAACTTAAACAAGCGTTAGTACTATTATATTATTCCTCGGCTTTGCTGCTACAGAACTCTTGATAACAACGGGGAAACAAAGACGTTGTAGAATATTTCAATATATCTTCGATTAGGCAAAATATTTGAAATACTAGTAGTATGCATGGATAGGCCATCACTTAATCAGTACTGATAGGGTTATTAAGAGATATTTACTAAAATCGTTATTACAAGATTCGCATCGGCGAGATGAATTATCAAAGAAAGTCTCGATGTACGACTGGGGGGGGGGGGGCAATATCGGATAATTGTATGTGAGACTAACAACATTATACATCGTTATTGTTTACCGTATAACTTGCCTTAGGTATGTCGGTAGCACTTGTAGTATTTTTGTTTACCTTTTTACAATGATTGGCTTATGTCATGTTTACTGTAGTTCTTTGATGCATTATCCTAAGCCGTTTAGCCTGAATTTATCCTAAGCCGTTTAGAAAAATAATGTAATCAATCAGCCGACTAGCGTATAACATTGTTTCAGGGGGAGTCCAGCAGCAAGACAGAAGCAGTGATAATTGCATCTATAGGCGGAAGAGATCAGACCGACGTATCAATTAATTCTGAAGCGGGAATTAGAAATATGTATATCTATGATTTCTTACAATCAATTAATCAACTAACACCGAGTATCTGAATTTCATTAAGAAGTCACAAACTATAAATTAAAATTTTTTTTATCCCTGATGCACGTTAAAATTAAATATTTGCTAATATATTGCCTTACTAATGAAGAATTCGACATTTTTACAGTATTTCATATAATTTCTATATTATTGCACCTATTCTGATTCAAAAGTATTTTTAAAAATAATCCTTAATTATATGTAACAATTTCTAATGAAAATTGGCAATAAGTTGCTATTCTTCAAATATTTCTCAAAAAGTAATCTACTGAAACCAGTATTTACTCCATAATACGCGTATATACTTAGCGTTTTTCATTAAATAAAACTAAAATAAATCCTGCTGAAAATGAAAGCAGAATCAATTCTAAGCTGTAAATTTACTGCCAACAGATTTTGTTAATCACCAGCGTTCATTTTCATTGTCTGGAAGTATTTGTATTCAACTTTATTCTTCGATACGATGAATTCTAAAGGCTCCTTCAGAGCCGTCATTTAGCACAAATGTCCTACTATTAACAGCCACCTATTGTGTAGATTATTAACCTACCATTTATTTAGATACTTGTGCTGAACGTTATTACCGTCTAGTTTCTAAACAATGTAACACTTATTTCAGCTGAATTTTTGTGCTTGAGATTTGTTACCATAGCTTACAGTGGGTTGCGTTTAATATAAAGCTATTGTATTTGATTTTGTAGGAGAATTTTCTCTATTCCAAATAAATCTTCGTATAAAAAATTGTTAACTTTTCAAGCGTATCTTTATTACTAAGCACAAGTGAAAAGGTATACATTTTTAAAAGGACAGTTATAAGTTTTATAATATTCATTTCTCTCATAAAATCCTTTTCTGCCAGTATGAAAACATGAGTTGCCTAATGTTGAACCAAAAGAATTTGCGTTTCCTTTCTTTATTCATCATACTTATTAATTGTATTAAATTACAAAAAATGATGACTAAAGATGTATTTAGTTACAGAATAAGTTTTTTATACATCTTTTCAACTTTTTCTAATGACAAAATAAGGTTAATGGAAGAAAATTCGCTAAAAGAATCTTAAGAGAGTGGGAAAATCAGTGATTTGTGTTGTTAGGTTTTTTTTCTTAGAAAAGGAGCTTTTAAAAGAGATCCTTACTTTGTGAAATATTTCTGCGCCTTAATGTTATTCCAGAGGCTACGCCAAGATCTTCGATCGGACGTGTTGAAATCGTAACAAAGGTTTGCGTCTTTATACCACATGGAATAATAAGGCCTGCTACAAACGAAACGGAAGTTGTTCTCTAATTCTCTCTTAAGATGGTACAGAAATTAAGATAGTGGAATATTTTAAGTATTATCCTCGTCATTTGTAAAATTATATTAATAACATATTTCTCAGTGAAAATATTTGAGAAGTAGTCCTAAAAATAAGTATATTTTCCTAAAATAAATATAAGTTTTAACATGAAAATATTGTTTTGTTTTACATAAATCCTATATTATTTGCTGAAAGCAGATGCATCGGACACTTTTATTATTTTTGTCACATATACCGTTATAAGTTACTCTTCTAGAATGTTATTCATTACTACGAGGGAATTATAAAAGCTTAGGTCTCAAAAAATCGATAACAGAACATATTTATATTTGATTTAATGTTGTACGTGAACTTAGACACAAAATCCGAAATACTTAAATTTAGGATAAGAATATCGCATACATTTGTAAGAAAACAAGTAATGCGAGTTTATATTTAATGAATCATCGGTTTACAACCAATTAATCACTTACATGTTATTCCTAATGTAATATATTTAGAATACCCTTTCAAGTAACTTCAAATTCTTTGCCAGCTATAAATGAAAGTAAAGACAAAATAAAAAAATTATGGAATTTTTTTTTTGTTTCAAATTATTTATACGACAATTTATAGCATGAAATCAAGTATCCTATACGTAATTATTTCCAAAATTATTTTTGAAATACAAGAAATACCTTTAATAAAAATAATATTCAGACTTTAGAGGATATTATTAAAGTTTCGTAAATGCTTATATGTGAGATGTGGCTGTTAAATAACAAGACTGACGCAGCAAAACATTTTATTTTGATTTCATGCATATATACTTATTTCCACCTTCCAAACAAACCCCTCCCTATCCCTACAACGCCCCATGCGAATCTTCCATTGTTTACGAAGCAGTGCTGGAAATCTTCTTCTGTCAGCTCCTTCGGGACACGTGTCGCTTTTTATCCATTGCTTCAAAGATTCAAACTTGTTCCTTTTAACTGAAGATTTAACCGTAGGTAACAAATAAAAGTCGCATGGCTCAACATTTGCGAATAAAGCGAATGGTCTTACACTGGGATGCTGTACTGGACTAGAAACCTATTGACAGACAATGTGAAATCAGCCGGCGTATTGTCTTGGTGGGGAAAAGTTGCCGTAAGGATTCTTTGTCAATTCCTACAGTCTCTTGAATCGCACGAAAACTTAACCGACGGTCAGATCGAACCAGATTAACAAATTTTTCAATATTGTCTGCCGTTTTTAACGTGGGAGGGTGACTCGGTCGTGAATCATCTTCAACGTTTTCTCGTCCGTCTTGAAAACGCTTAAAACACACAAAAACATATGCACGCAATAAACATTCATTGCCATTGTTTTTCTTTCAAAAAATAATTAGTTTCAGTAGCGTTTTTTTCATGTACCATGTGAAATTTCACAACAATTGGTTACTCAATTATTTTTCCGGCGAAACAAAAAAAAATAACTTTAATGCGAACGAATCCACTGGTATACGGATTTGCTTACAAAAACGAGAGGAACTGCATTTGAAAGAGAGGTTTCACGCTAAACAGCTGTAGATCACTAGCATTTGGCGCATGCGTATTTATTCTGTTTCAGTGTCAATTTTGTTATTTAACAGCAACACCTCATTTATAGTTTATCCCTTTTACAAAAATGTTTATTTTACATTTTGTTGAAAACCATTTTACATTATGAAATGAAAAAAAAAAAAATGTTTTGAAAATTATAATATGCAACACATATTAAGCATTTTCCCGTTTCTTTTAAATAATACTTATTTAATGATCCTTAGCATTCTTACTATACTTCCAAGGAACATTAAATTAATGAACCGTTATACTTAAATAGAGCCGTAAACAGGAAATGGTCTGTGAAGTGGAATGTGACTTTACCACAACAGACAACTTTATCGATAATAACGGTGCTTAAATAAACTTGGATAATAAGATTTGTCGAAGAATATCGAGTATGGGTCAGCGAACCACTTGAAGCTTAACCAAAATAAGATTTAATATTTATCAAATAAACTCTACGTTAAATCAGTTTTGGAGATAAATTAATTTATATAAAAGGAAAGTCGATACCTAGTATAGCGAAATTGGGAATTTAGCTTTATTATAATAGATTTAGATACTGCATTAAAATTGTTTCATGCTGTAATATAAATATCAGTTTCTGGTTATGAAATCTTGTCTCTAAATTAGAAGCGCTTTAATTTTCTGCATCTACATAGCATGGATTTCTGATTTTGTGAATGATGCATTGGTGTATTTGGGAAATGCATGATTTTTGGAAGGGTAGGGACTCACTGCAAAATGTCCCTCTTGCGTTTTTTACGCATCGAAAAAAAAATCCTTTTTTCTTTATTTTTTGATAATTAGATTTACCAATATTCCTAGCAGACGCTTTTATATATTATTACACACATAGTACCTGTATTCATAATTTTACGCTGTATAAAATATTAACAGTACCCTTAGGAATCTGAGATTTGGGGAAAAAAAATGTAAATTACTGCTTTGTGTGCTCAAAATTAAAAAAAAAAAATGATAACCATAATTTTTATCACAATTATTATTATTGTTACACGTATGCCATATATTTATTTGGTAAAAATAACTTTGGCTAGTGTTGTACAGAATATTTTGTATAAATATTGATAGTTAATGTGTTTATTCTGTAAAAAATTGCTTGATTAAATAAAATGCAGAATATATTTCTTTTATGTAGAACCCAAATGATTAGCAAAGCTTTATTATTTCAGTTTTAAGGTAACAGTAACTTGTAAATGCTCAATTGTCTGTGAATTATTTCTAGAAATCTCATTTAGAGCTTTACTTGTTTTCATTGATGAGGCATTCCATAATTTATAGGCATCTTTTAATTGTTCAAATGATTAAAGGTTTGTAATATTTGCCCAGAAAAGACTTGTTAAATGATGGTTCCAGGCAGTAATTTGCCCAAATATTAAAAAAAAAATCTTAATTAATACAAGAAAATGCATGTCTTTTTTTTTTAAAATCAGCGCTATATCATATCTAATTTATATAGTTTTATACATTCCAAAGAAAAACAATTTTAATTTTATAGGGTAATTTAATATATTACCCTCTTTCATGGAGTATTGCTACATAAGAAATCATAGTGGGAAATCTCCTTATTATAAAATAGCTTTACGTTGTAGTGCTTGTATATAAATCACTTCGATAAGTTTCTCTGTATAATATTTATTATGAATTCTAACGTATTTAGCAGTTGAGTGTTTTAGGCTACTTTAAAAACTCACCTTCCTTTATCAGAATTTCTCATTGATGATACAAATAATATTAGAATTATTTTACCGTTCTTCAGTTATTTTGTTAATTCCTGACACAAGTGTAAAAGTAAACATATCTTAAGTGTATTTATGAAAGATAAATATATATGAGACTAACAAAGTTCAAGCAAAATTTGCATAACAGTTGTATTTAAAAATATGTTCGTATTCATAATTCAAATTGATGTATTGTTTAAATTTCAGAAATCCTTTTTAGAGAAAATATGAATTAATTTTTTTTTAAAAAAGTAGCATAAGTTTTTTTAAAAGGTATACAATACAAAGATAGTAACGTCATTGTTTGATATGTAATATTAAAATACATTGTGTTCCTTTAATCTCCATCTTGTTTACTGTAGAAGATATTTTTCTAGTTTAACTGCAGTTCTTGTATCTTTTCAATATAAGTTGTGTAAAGAGTGCAAAAAATTAAAAGCTACATATATCTTAGCGCTCGTGCCTTTAATTGTTCGATTAATATGTAATCAGAAAATTTCGAATGTAAATCACAGATACTGTTGACACAAATCTTCTATCAAAACATTTCTTGGAAAATTACTCAATTTTAGCGATAGTAAAGAAAATTCAATTTAAAATAAAGGTTAAAGCTTGCTTTTATTACATGCAATGATTTATTGTTTTTAAAATGTATTACAATGTAGTGCAAAAATTGTTATTTAGAACATACATATTATGGTACTTACGATATTTGCAATAAAAAAGAATAATATAAAATTTTTCAGATGTTGGTAAGTAAGCAACATTTTGAGTTACATTTCCTGATGAGAAAAATAGCTAACTAGTCTGAGAGAAAAGTTTTATTATTATTTGTAACTTTTTCACTGTCTGTAATATTTTCAACTAATTTGCTTTAAATTTTATATTCATTCGTTGTTCAATATAATTTCTATTTCGCTTCATTCTATTACATAATAAATATTTTAATAACTCTATTTTTTCATTCTAAATCCACGACAAAAACACATAAAATGCGAAAACCGATATTTTTCACAGTAATATGACATTGTGTTTCATAGTGGCTCTTACAACTCTTCGGAAAGAAAAATACAATGATTCAAATGCAGTTTATAAAAATGACGACAGGCGACGATGACACGTAGTTTAAATGATTGAAATGTTAAGCAATAAGACACAAAATATATTTTCGCGATTATTGTAATTTCTGTCACTGAATGTAATTTATGGTAAGCGCATTTTGAATTTATGGGACGTTATTATTTCCAACTAATACATAAAAGGCACATACAATATATATTTATATAAATTTGAAAATGTTTGTGACATTCGCTATCAATAACTCAGACAATTATCATTGTATAATTTTTGATATGATCTAATATTAATAAAAAAATTAGTCCTAAGATTCATAAATAAAGGTATTTAATGCATGAACACAATTATATTTCTGTAAATGGATTACATTTATATTATAGATTATATTATTTTATTTATTTATATATATGTATATATATATAAATATATTAATTTAGGGAATGTATTTGTCTTATTTCATGTAATAAGAAATATTTTCTCTACTCTTACAACGTATAAAAATTTGCAAATGACTACAATGAACTGAACTGGCAGAAAAAGCACAAGAATGCAACACAAAAATACGTATACCTAAATAGTCGTACTTAAGAGTGTTATAACTAATTATGAAAAAAAAAAAAAAAAAGAAAGAAATAGCAACCAATTATTCTTGAAATTTAGGACATTGATCTGAAAGTGATATAAGATTTATTAACATCAAAAAAGTTCTTGCTTATTTTCACAATAAAATAATAATGATTAAAAAGGTTTAAGTATAGTAAAAGCAGCTTCCCTTACGTTTTTATCTATACCTCTAATTGCCAATATAAAAACATGTGTATGGTTACATTAATTATAAAAAAAAGGCGCATTGAATTATTCCAGAACTTATATGGGAATAAACAAAATTGTTCATTTTAAATACTTTTAAGTGTAAATCGCAATATTATTTGCGAATGCAAATCAAATATTTATATTAAAACTTTGAACATTTGTCGATAAAATATTTTTTTTGCTCTGGGGAAACATCACCAGGGACTTGTTATGTGATAAAAATGAATTATTTGGGAGGAAAAGGTAATATCTTTCTGACTGCTCGATTTATATATTATTAGAAATAAGATCGAAATCCCTAAAGAAATCAATGCATGATAAACAATTTATTACTGTAATATAATATTTATAAGCATATATGATAAGATAAAATTCTTTGCTGGAGATTTATTACCTGGAAATAAGAAACTATATTCTACAGGATATTAAATGATTCATTTCATGACAATTTGTTTCATAATAATTTGTTTCATATAACTGAAAGCTCTATGATAGTTTATTATTTTAAGTAATGCATAAACTGTGATAGTGATTGTTTATTAACGTCGGACTGAGAAACAACATGGGAGCTATTAGTGACGTTTATCGTAATTCTGAACCTTGGTCAAGTGACGAGAATGATACATGAACTGGCAATTCGTTCTCCGAATTTCCACACCACACCAATGGAAACACTTGGGACAAACAATGTGCATCAGATCCGCAACACGGCATGTTTCTTATGGTCTCTGGGTTTGATACCACGACTTGACGAAAACAACGCCCTCGAAGAGTCGGCTACCATGACAACCAGGCTACCCTGGACATTGCGTTAACTAATGAACACATAAGAATCTAAGTACAAATATAACTATTTTACGGATAAGGAGAAACATGGTTATTTTTTGCATTTTAATTCTAAAATTTTTCGAGTATATTTTGAATAAAAAATAAATTACATTTGCACAATATATTTTTTTCATCATTAAGTAATTTAAATTGTAAAATGTACAAGAAAAATTCAAACGTGTATTTATTAAGTATTTATCTGAGAATTCGTATTGTATAATAACAACAAATATTTTAATCCTTTATAATCCTAGAAAGAGTAAACATAAAAATTATGCAGAATTTAAAATAAAATAAGAATTTCTGATGTGTAAATAAAGTAATTGAAGCCTTATAATAATAAAGTAGTTATTACTAAAGTAATTATTTCAATAACTGACACTAATAAACATGAGTTTTACAAGTAGAAAAAACTGTTTTTCGTTTTCATTATCTTATATGATTCGTGGATTACTATTGTTATTCATATTAATTTTATACACTGGAACCGTTTTATACAGTGTGATTTGAATTATGTTTATGTGATTTGAAGTATACCGATGTCCAAAATTTATGGATAATTTGTAAACTGCGATAATTTGTAAATAAATATTGAGGCATTTGTTGAAAATACCTTGTAGGGAAAATCATTTATTAAAGGTGAAACTTTGTCTTTTTACAAAACATTTCAGTCGACGTCTTCATGCCTAAGACATCAACTCACTCGAAAGCGCGAATATAACAGATGACATGGCATAAGCATTTCAGATAGGTTTCTTACAACTCATGTGCGAAGGAACGTTGTTAACAATCAACGGATAGAAATATGGCATGAAAACAACGACAAATGAATATGTTTACGAATGGAAGATTCGTCGGAATGCTCTAATCCGGATGATCAAAAACAAAAGTAGCTTGAATTCTGAATGTGCTTCAGTGTGTTTTCTCTATACTCTGGCGGGAAATCTTAACTATTGATCAGTATCAGGTCGGTCAAGAGTGACAACTGTTTAACAAGACCGATATCTGGAAATAACTGCGCGATGTGAGAGGCACAGCTAAGACAGAGAACAGGGCTTAGCGCTAACACCCGCCATATGTTACGAGTTTCTAAACATACTATGACGGATTCAGCTCGAAATAAAGATTCTTCATTCTTTAAAATTTAATTTATTACTACACATCGTCACAGAACAGCACAAGAAGACGGATATTACAGAACACATGAAACATTTTGAACAATTAAGGTAAACATATCACACACCCTCAACACAAGAGTTTCGATGAAAAAAACATCACAGTTCTATTACTATCAGCCACACTCAACGTTCCTCTCTGGTGTCAACGGATAGGATTCGTGCCAATCTTCGAAATTCGTTTCTTCCAGCCAAAAACCGGTTACGATCGTATCACAGTAATATCGAGAGGCGACTTTGTGCTGTCTATATTAGGAATGGTTAATTACGTGAATGAAGTCTTTACAATACTATTTACAAGATACTCAATCATGTTAGTCTTTATGCACATCTACGCAAAAACACTCTCGTTTAAATTGCTTAGAGCATCAGATCTGGAGTTGGGGAACGTGGGACAATTTATGTTCAAGGACGAAACTCGTCATAATATCTATTTTTATGCCCTCTTTTGTTGTAATTATGACTATTTTCAATTCCTCGTCAAATGATATCCAACTGACCTTAATAATTAGCAATGATTTTAATAAAAAACTTTAGTTTTTTTTTTACAACAGTATCTTGTGATACTTATAACTCTTCTATTCAAAACAGCACTACTTGTTCCTCGACTAGGAAATATTCTTTTAAATGCTAATACTTCATATTTTGTTTTTCCTTTCATAGCCAGCTGGAACCGGTAGGGTAAATAAGATAACCGTGTCCCAATTTTTTTGCCTTGGTTCTGTTCCGCGTTTCCTTTTTCGTTCTCTTTATATCTATTTTTCTCCCTAATTTCGAATTAATGGAAAAATTTCCTTCTTAAATTTCTTTTCTTAAATGTATTTTTATATGTTTATATAATTTTCTTCAAAGTTTTTGCTGTCTTGTTCTGGAACAATACTTAACAAATTTAGGATTCTTGTCCCATCTAAGACATCCAAGTTATTTTAAGAAGACAATTTATTTCTAGTACATAAATTTAATTAGCCAAATTTAGTGAATTTTAAAAAAATAGTTTTGAAGAGCATCGATTTCTGATTTCTTAAATTTTTTTGATGGTTCCATTTAAAAATGTATTCATCCAAACAACACGGTATGCATACTGTAAAAGGAAAGAATATTCGACCTTTTTGAAAAAAAGATATGAGAAAAATATCAATTTGCGGTTTTTGTTCAATTTTTTAACTGCACAACATTTACCGAGTTTAGTTGTAGTTATTTTTCTACTTAATTTTGCTGCAATTTTCTCTTTGCTACGAATACCAGAGCTGGCATATTACGTCACATGCCGACACGATTAATGCTGGCATTTTAATATTCTCCAAATAATTTTACAAAAAAAAGTTTGATTTATTCATTTGTTTGTCTGTATCATAAAACTTATACTAAAGTACTTTTACAAACTTTGAGTTGAGTTTAACTTTTGATATTCCCCCATGCTTAGAACGAGTACTCTAGTCAGTTTTTTAATAAGAAAGTTTTGAAATACTATTATTTAATATAATATTGAATAATTTATAGACTAATAATATACTTAGTTAAATTAGCGTAGGGATATAATACAATTCAAATATTAGAAAAAACTTTAGATAGAGAAAGGATAAAAAAAATACCATAGGGAATAAAATTCATGAAATCAGTTTCAAACTTCTGATTCTCTCGTTTCACATTTAATCTTAAAAATAACGATTAAAACTTCGAATTCTTATGTATTTATCTTCAATATTCTCATAAGTTCGAGGGAAACTGTGATTGTCAACAGATCTAATAGTTTATTGATTTAGATCAAGGCCAGGAAATTTACAGGAGAAGAAATCATCCAATACTGTTTGCTCAAAACTACGCAACCGAACTCTCACAATTTATTACAGCAACCGAAGTATTTGACTTTTCCGAAGTTAAACGACCTTAAAGTCCTTTCAACAGAAAGTTATTAACCATCAATAGCTTAAGCGTGTTGATTTCTAAATACAGAAATATTTTTATACGAAAGGGTTATGGTAGTATATTCTGGTTTCATTCTCATAAATTAACGTTAAAATGCTATTAAATCATTTTATCAAGAAATTAAAATTAACTTAAACACTTTTAAAAAGTTATATATGCGTTTATTGTGATATTAGTTTGAATTTGTTACTCATATATAGCTTACGATAAAAGTTTTAGAAGCAGAAATTAAAATACTAGACAAAATTAATTGCTTTTAGTATTACTTCTATGAGCATCGGTATGACCATTCTAGTTGAATGATTGAAAAATCAATCTTTGTTCATTGTCAATGTTTCGGTGCAGAATGATATTTGGTTACGGAAATTGATTCATATTCTAAATTATACAGCACAAAATAAGGCAAAAATTTTGAAATTACAAAAATTAAACTTCAACTTGTACTGAAGTAACGTTTTTGAATCGAAATGATTTTCAGGTTTATTTAAGGTTATTTGGAAAATGTTTCTTCTGCGTCAAGTTGTTCTATGTGTTGTATTACTACTTCTGCAGCATTGTGTGATCTTAATTCTTGTACAAATGGAATATATCAGTATTTCAACTGAATGTTTTATTGTAACAGGCTCACTAACGCAGTCCCCTTTAACTAACGTTTTGGGACTTCGCTGTGGTGTTATTTGATTTGAAAATATCTATTTGTGAATGAACCGCGACTTATGTAAATTAGTACACACACGCCCGCATGCACACACGCACATACTC
>BMAW01131037.1:22552-44856 GCA_019974015.1 Nephila pilipes
AATTGGCTCATAATTTATTAGATTATCATATTAACTTTCATTCCTGTTCCCTAGATTATTCTTATAGGGTCTAATTTCCTATTTCAATAAATCAAAGAAATGAGTATGGAACAAATCATATGTTAAAAACTCTTCTAATACTCGTTCATTTAGTATTGAATTTTATAGAAGACACAGAGTGTGTGTTTTGAAACATATTACTATACGATTAGAAGTTTTGACTTTTACTATTGTTTAAGAAATATTATATAATATCATGATGAACACAAGTGCATATTAATTCATGTACTTTTAAATCGAAGCTGGATTTATAGCTCGGTTTTCTTAAAAAAATCAATAAATAGAGAGATGAGGGAAATTAAAAATACATTAAAATATTTAACAGGATTATTTATAACATTTTCTTTATAATATTGTATTAACATGAGTATTGTTCTTTTTCAGTGGCATATATGCATATAACTTAAATTCCATAGTTTAAAATTTATTCCTGTACAAACTATGAAGAACGTGATAAGTTTAAATATTTTAGAATTATTATGAATCATAAAAATAGAGAAAAAATAGAAGAAGAAAGTGTTTTGAAGTGGTAGATTAAAAATCGCTTTTACTTTACACGAAGATGAATTTAAACCATTCTATTGACATCTTAAATCCTTGTTTCCACCCAAGAGGGCAAAAATCTTTAAACTTTTTACTTCGTCGTAAATTCTTCCATTTTATATATTTCAGTAAACTATCTTGGAAAAAGAATTCTTTCAAATAAAAAAATGTGGTAGTCTGGAATATATTGGAGAGGAAATATACGTCGGGTAATAGCTAACGGCATCCGATGTCTGAAAATCGGATAATACTTTTTTTTTCTGTTCTCAAAGTTGAAAGAAGCAGCAAGTATTCTGTTTTATTTAGAAAATATGCTTTTTTCTACAGTCGCCTGCCTTTTAACCACAGGTTTCAGCACTTTGCGAGTATGCTGCAGTGTCAGTCACAGCCATCTGTTGTTGAAAATGTCTACCCTTAGGAGCTAAAGCGCATATTTATAGATATATGTTCCCTCAGCCTAAAAATAGTTAAGAAAAAAGCAAGGAAGCATTTAAACAGGAATACCATTTTTTATACTCGGCATTTAAGTGAGTAAAGCAGCTTGTCGCAGCTTGTTTTAGCTCACATTGTACTGATTTATTTTTGCGCTATGCTTCTTATCAAAACAAGAATATTCAATTAAGTTATTATCAAATGTTTGAATTTAATTTTGGAGTTTCTAGAATGATATATTACTTTTTCTGTTATTTATATCGTCTGAATAGGTTCAGAATGAGTGTAAATGTTCATATAAAATATATAATAATTCTGTTATTAATTATATATTTTAATCATTTAAGTTTTTATTTAGAGCTATCTGTGGCATCCCCGTAAAAGCTATATTAATGATCGAGTATCCAATAAAACCATTAATCTGGAACAACCATGGACCCAAATGTGCCAGAATAAAGTACGATTATGGATTTATGTAAATTTATTGGAGAATTAAAAAAGAGTAGGGTTCTTTTTTTGTTTTATAGGCAGCACTATTATTGTTTAAACTGATTAACAAAGTGTGTTTGTAGATACAAATTGTGCTAAAAGTATGTTGCTTTCACATACTTTGTTCTGCAATATATATCAAAACAAAATACTTTGAATATGCAATAACGTTAAACAAAGACAACATATTTTGTTCTACACGGAATGTTGTCTTCACAAATCAATCATCAATATAAAGCTTTTGTTATGCGATGAATTTATAATCGACAGTAAATTATTTATTTTAACGAGAGGGATTATAAATAATTTAAATTTAATTTACAAAATGATGTTTGTAAATTACAATTCAATTATGAATAATTTTAATTTCTTAAAAATTAAAAAAAAAAAGTAATATAAAGAATAGATGTTAGAGTAAAAAAATACGCACTTACTTCTTGAAGAAGCTTCAAAATACTTATTTTAAACATTTTGTCATTCAAATACAACATTCTGAGCATAGGAAAAAGGGGTAATGCATTGATTGTTAATAACAATTCTACCACAAACATGCTCTGAAATTGTTTGCAAATGTTTTAAAGAGGTAAAATACAGTAATTTGCTATTTTGTTTACTTTTTTAGGGTTATTTAAAAACCTTCTTTCCTTTTTTTACTTTGTTAAATGCTGCAACATTTTCAATTTTAATTAACAACTATCAAGGTTTGACTAGCAACTTTGAAATAAAACCTGTCAAGAATGCCTGGGCTTTAATTAAATTATGTATCGCTTTCTATGTATGATATATAACAGCTTCCTCTACACAAGAGAAAAATGTTGCAAAATTATCAGATGAGTCTTCAAATATTTATTTAGAAGCTAAATGCCAGGCATTTACAAAAATATGATTATAATAATTAGAAAAATTATTTCTTCGTGAATGATCTCATTTACTAGATATTTGAAATTTATGTGTAGTAAAACGTCATCTGTAAAAAAAAGTACCGAAACAGAATACATGTTGATTTTTTAAGATATATTTCTTTCAAATGAATATTTCAATTGTTCAACCATTTTTTGGGTCTAGCATTTTAATACCACATTAAGGATCAATTGCTCAATTTATAGCATAAGTGTATTTGTAATAAGAAAGTATATCAGTTTATTAAAAAAAAAGGGAAAATATTCTAAGAGAGTAATACAACAACAATACTAAGAACTTAATGAATTAATGTACCAGAGCACATGATGATTTGTAGAATACCATATCTAATACAATTTCTGTTTTTTTTATATATATCATTTCACATTTTTAGTAGACCGTAGTTATTTGTGTGCCTAATAACCATACTTTAATTATTCTAAAGAATTTTAAAAATAATTTTTTATCAAAAAAGTTTTGTTTCCCTTTTATTTGAATTTATACATGAACTCTGAGATATATTTCCATTTAGAGACCATTTTAAAGAAAATTATTACATAAAATGGTTCCAGTTTTTTTACTCTTCTACAAAGGATACGTATGCCTTTAATAAACCAAAGATATTTTTTTCTCTTAATATACCTAAATTTTAAGAAATATTTTTATGCGAAGAAAGAGGAAAAGTTGATTCCCTATTTTTTGTGCATATATTACATATGAGGAGTAAAATATGTTGTATATTTATGGAATATTATTTTTCAAAATGGTACCTTAATGCAAATATACCTGAAAAATATTCAACTCAAAGGGAAATATTCAACTCAAAGGGAAAGAAAAGCACTTTGATTAAAAAAAATACTTTTATGGTTCTATAAAAGGAATAAAATGTCTTTATAGTGAACACAAAAAATATCTAAGATCTACGAAAATTTTTAAACCATTAATATGAAAAAAAAAAGGCATTTAATTCCACCTCTCATATGTAGTGGTAACCTTACAGACCGATTTCTTCATAACCGTTTTTTTTATACTGTTTTGAAATAGTTAACACTCTTGCTTCCTGAAGATGTTGATAAAAAAAAATTGAAAACAAATTTCTCGTTTTAAATTAAACGGTCATTAATACATCAAAATGATTGATAAATTATTCAATATGGATCCAAACTTATCCGTGTTATACATGTTAACAGAAATGATTTAAAGTTTAAATAAGACAAAAATATTAGTCATATTTTTTATTTAATAATTGAAAGAAATTAAATTTGAAATAATATTAGTTTCTTCAGCTAATATAATAACTTAAGAAATATAAAAAGAGGAAGGTATAAAAATGAATAAACCCTAAATAAATTAATGGTTAGAGTTATTTATAATGAACACACACACACACACACACATATATATATATTCATATATATATAACATATATAACTCAAACACACACACATATATATATATATATATGTGTGTGTGCGTGTGCGAGTATAAGATAATGCAATGAAATTGTCATTAGAAGCACATAAAAATAAGAGAGCAATTAAAATCCAAAATAAACAAAAGAAAATATCTATAGATCATTATTAGTTTTCTACCCCCATATATATATATTTGAAACATTTTTGTTATCATTAATATACTTATAAATGCCACATTTTTATGAATTTTCACTTGATCATTTATAAAATGAAGTATTGAACTTAACTTTATATAAAAGAATATAACAAAACATGCTACAAAATTATAGATATAGCTTACTTATTACAGATTTTTTAGATAATTACTTTTACAGGAATCCTTGAAAGCACTAAAGTATTTGAAAATTAGAGCTTTTGTATTTACGAGTAACATCATAAAAGTATTGGTTTTCTAGACTTAGAATGATATTGGGAACATTGATCAAAGAAATGTTCTTACAATATTAAATTAGAATTAAAAAAAAGTCCTCGGTTTTGGTTTGAAGAAAGAATTGGTTTTCCCCTTCTTCTTTTTAGATGATCATTGTTTTTCCCCTCCTTTTCCACTTGTATGACAGTGCGGTAGAGCCTATAATAAAAACATATTTCAAAAATATTTTCCGGCCATGGGTATAGGAGTTGCATTGTTGCTCGCTATCGATAACTGATTGGAGCGTAAGTTTGGGTTAAAGAAAAACTAGCCTAGCAATAACATTTCGTGAGATCAGAAAATTTATTTTTATTCTCACCAGAAATCTTTGTTAGTGTTAAAGATATAAAAAGAAATTACTGAAGATTGTTTAGTTGCATAGAACAAAAATAATAGTTTAAAAAAGTAAATGGATATAACTAAATGCACTTTGATAAAGATTATTTTTAGAAACTTGCAAAATCGGTTTGGATAAATGTGTATATATATATATATATATATATATATATATATATATATATATATATACATGATTATTCAATCCAGTTATGTCTCCGGATCCGGTTCACTGCGAGTATAGATTGTTTTGAGGTAACAATAAATACACCTTTTTGCCCATCTTAAAGATTTTAGAACGAGTTTTGTGATAAAATATCTTGCAATAGCTTCTAGTCTTCCAAAGATAATTAATGCTCTCTCTCAGCAGCTATCTATAATTGATATTTTATTCTTGTAAGTAGTCCATTACGGAATTTCCAAGGTTCATTTAAATGGCAATATCGCCTCACCAGTTTGATTTTAACACACTTAGAGGATCTCCAGCTGTTTGTCCATACATCAACTGGAAAGATGACTCTCCCGTTCAACAGTTTGGAATTTCTCTGTATGCGAAAAGGCAAGTCCGGGATATGTTTGTCCCAATTTCTTGGATCAGTCGTAATAATGGGGTGTAATGAATTTTTCAATGTGATATTGTACCTCTCCATGAGTCCATTCGAAGCTGCTTACTACACATACGACGCAGCTGACATAAGTCTATTCGACACTAGAATTGAATATCGTGGGGTACAGCCCATGACCTTCATGAACTCTTAACATTGAAGTGAATTTATTCCCCATATCGCCGGCAATGACATTTGGAATTCATGCCCTCATAAATATCTGAATGAACAGTCGCACGTAGTTTTGTGTGACAACGATCAAAGAGGGATCGCTTACGGTCATCTGGAATCTGAGTCTACCATAACAAGATAGTATTTATATTTTGTGGTCAGTGGTGGATCAATCTCTCCAATTATATCCGCGACTTAGAAAGGTAAATCTAGCCTGAGAATAGGAGTTGTTGGTATTTTGTCTGTGACTTTCTCTTAGCTACTTAACTGACAATAATTTCAAGATTTGAATATCCTAAAATATCATAATTTGGTCTCACATTTTTGTTGCTGTTCCCTCAGTTAAGCTCTTTCACTTACTTGATTTTGATAATCATTTTTATCCTGAGTGAGAAATAATATTTCCGAAGATAAACATGCTTCATTTTCCAATATTTGCACCCACACACCCACATTTCATTGAGTGACTAATCAGACTGCTGTCCTCCACAGCAATATCCATTACTATAAGATGATTCATTTTTTCCTGCTTCTTCTATAGGGGCTTGTAATAGTATGCATATCTAACAGAATGATAACTTTACCTTGGATTTATTCGCGATTGCTGTTAATATTTGAATAGGTTTGGAAAATGCTTAGTTAGTATTGTTTTCTTTATCCATAACTTAAAGCTAGAAAATAAGGCCTATATTTTTTCATCAATTATTTTCCCTTCCTCATTCTTTTTATCCCGAATGAGATCTAAGTTTACCACAGATATTAATCCAGAGTCAGTTAAGGCTGTTGAAATTTTTCTAGTGACAACAATTTCAGCAAATTGGAGATGACTAACAGCTAATTTTGGTTCTCTTAATTTTCGTCACCTCAGATGCCTAACCGAAAATCAGTTAGCTGTTATTGCTTGATCATTTTATTTATCGATTAACAACTCATCTCAGGATATTATATCTTTTTGGACATTTCTTCCCAGGTTGTTCTTCAGGTGTTGCTATCCGCAAATATAACAATCTTTTGTCGATTTTCTTATTTCATCTTTCTGAGTTATGATATTTTATCTAGACTGAGATGAAATATATTTCTACATTTTCAAATTGTTCTGTTATTCCCATGACGGTCGTGTATTAATTATTAAATACTGAATACTCTCTTTAAAATTTTTCTCTTTCTCTATGGTATTCTTCTTTCGATTCCTTTTTCCGCCTATCCCGTTCTTCTCCTTGTTCCAATTCAATCCTTTATTTGATATTTGTAACCAAAAGACCTCAGACGAATTCTTCTTCTTTCAAGAATTCTTTGATATTCAGCAATTTCTGCTTTAATTCCATTGCATTTAAGCTATCATCAGCTATTTCACGTAACTCACGTAAAACGTATAACAAATCCTCCATTTTCACGTTATTCAAAATTGCATCCTTCAATGTAAAGATCGACATCTCGATAAACATTTCTTTAGCAACAAATTATAAGTTCTCCAGTTTTTTCCTTTCTCTAAGGAAAGCCATTGCAATTCGCAAACCAATGGAATTCGAATTTTGAAAAAATTCACTCAATTCCGAACAAACTCAAAATTCACTGTGTCCTGTCAAACTGTGCCAGTGCAATGTTTGCTTATGGTTCGAATATACAGTGAAATGAATCACGACATTCAAGACGTAACAAATACTTTATTTTTAAACCAAAAGGTTTGTAGCACTCCCGGGGAGGCCAACTGATACTGCTCCAATGCTAGCGAAACTTTCATTGCCTCGCAAAAATCACTCTATCTCCCTCCCGGCGGGCAGTACTGTTTGCTCCGCGTAGCGAAGGCTTTTCAATCTTCAATCTACCTGATGGGAATATTGCGATGTAACATTAATGAAAACTATTTACTAAACAAAGAACGAAAACTCACCATAATTGGAAGCGAATTTACCAGCCATTGTTACTTTTTTAATACCTTTACAAACTTAAAATGAATTCTTTCTTTAATTCTATCCATGTACATGCAAGAATGTTCTAATCCTATGGCGCTTTTCATGGGCCGCGGTAGCCTAGTGGTCAAGGTCGTGGACTCGCGATCAGCAATTTTCCATCAGTCACGGGTTCGATCCTTTTGGCCGCCAAAGACCCTTGCGTAACTGGGGTTGATGCACGTTAAATCAATTACCTCGGGACCAAAGTCCTCCAGAGGAGTGGTGTGGATGTTATAAGAGGAGAGAGGGGTGCTAGCTCAGGTGTCGTCCTCGTCACTTGACCGTGGTTCAAAATTACGAGGTCCGTCGCCAATAGCCCTCATGTTGCTTCTAGTACGCCGTTAACTAAAGTTAAATTGGCACTTTTCATTCATGTGTTTAAAATTTATTATAGGCTTAAGTCTATGTGTTCAAGTTAATTTTTTATACAAAATATGTCATTAAATTTATTTTAATATTTTCAGAATTTTTATGTAATTTTTTTGGGTTCAGTTACAAAAATAATAATTACATTTCAACAAAGAGTCAGATTTTCAGTTTCATATTTACATTTGTTCGCACTAATTCAAAATACAAAACTTAAAATTGAATATTTTAGAAGTGTTCAATAATTTCACAAATTTTTAAAAAAACATTACATAATGTATTGCAAAAACTGACTTCTCTTTTCCGAATCACTTTAGCAACAAAGTATGAAAAAACCATTTATGTCTTTCGTTATTTATGTTTTTCACATCGTTTTTTCGAAAACGGTTACATAAAGCTTTTATGTAAAATTTGAAGAAGAATGAAACGAGTTATTAAGATATTAAGAGCTATTAAGTTAACGAGCAATATATATATATATATATATATATATATATATATATATATATATATATATATATATATATATATATATATATATATATATATATATTCATATAAGCAGTGAAATACCTAATAACGACATTTTGGGGGTCAAAATTATATATCATTCAAAAGAGAATTATGGTAATAGAGGGAATCAATACTGGAACGAAAAGAATTTTGTTCTTCTTATCCAGTGGAGTCACCAGGGGTGCTCTACTTTCATTCAGCAACCCTCTTGTTTACCTAAATAATAATATTTATTAAATGATGAGAGAAAAAAATATTTGCAGTGTTAATTAAATTTTACAGCCTCCCCCTCCAAATTTTAGTGAAGTATCCTTGCCCAGGATTCTTGCAATGCTACAACTTATAAATGTTTATTGCATATATAAATAATACATATTTGTTGTATGAATAAATAAATCACCAAAAAGTTTTTTGAAAAATGTATTAGGTAATATGAATAAATGAAAATGCATGCCTATTAATCAATCCTTATTTATTTGGAATTCTGCGAAAAGAAATTAAGCTTTTTTTCATCATTATCCAGGGACAATCTCATGCAATAATTACGAAGTGCATCTAAAGAATTTGGATGCTCTTCTGGTATATTAGGTAAGTTAGAAATAAAATTATGAAGAGAATCATTTGAGTACACTGTTTCTCCAGGAGATACGTTTGGCTTTGCCGTAGTGGAATCATCCTTTTCATTTACATCATCATCATTTGATTCTTCAGCTTCAGCGTTATCACTTTTTATTTCAGAAGGAATGTATTCATCTGTTAGTTCAGAAGAGATCTGTACTCTATCATCGACATTTAAATAATCATTAAGAGATATTTCAAACATATTTTTCAGTAGTGGATACGATTAAATATACTCATTGAGAAAGCAAAAGCTGTGATTTTGAAAACAAAAATGTACATCATTGTATGATGTAAAATGAAAATTTACAATGCATATGTTATAAATATTAAATTTAAAAATGTAATAGATATAAATATTGATGAATTGGATTTTTGTAATTTGTCTTATGATTTATTCCACACAAATAAATAATTGCTCTTGGATGTTACAAATTTCATTCTTATTTGATATATTTGAAACTTATCGTATTTCAATAAAACACATATATCTTAGAAAATTAATTTTTATTCATCAATATCTCTGCTTCGAAACATCGGAAAATTTGAATAAATATGCATAAGCTTAGAAAGAACACTTAATCACTTTGCCATTGCATACAATTCAGTTTATAACTAATTGAACAATTATTCTTCATTCATTGTGCGATTTCTTCATTTCTTACAGGGAAAAATGAGTATTACGATTCGTCGAAGATGACGATGAAGGGCATTGTCATTTTTCAATAAATAATACAAATTATGTATGACAAAATAATATGTCTTCTTAAAACGGTACCACAACTAAAAATGAATAAAACTGTTCACTGAAAGTATTAGAAATTCATTTATTTTTATATTTACCTTTAGAGAACAAGAACGTTCATTTTGACCAAAAAGTTACTTTGAGAATTGGTTATTCTTAAAATTTTTATATTATCTCTCCTAAATTTCATTTTTATTATATTTCTGAGGTAATTAAAGGCATCACATTACTTAAAAATTATTTTATATTGAACGACTAAGATTCAAAGTTAAAGAAATCGCTATATTCAGATACGAGCTATGTGCGCTTGAATAAACTCTTTTTATTTTTTCTTCGCTGCTTTTCCTTTTCTCCCTTTTGCGCTTGTTGGCAGAACTATAGTTGGTGAATATAAGAAAGTAATATTGTTTTAATCTGTGATAATTGCTTGTGTCTGACAGCTATTTTCCCAATGTTTTGTAAAGAGGAACTAGAAATATTGAAGACTTTGTTTATGACTTTTTCAACAACTCTAGTAAACAGAATAGTAATGATGATGAAAATATTGATTCAGATTTCTAGATTCTTTCTTTCTGAGCAAAACTCGGTTTCCTCACAAGAAGAAATAAGTGATGAAATTCCAGCTCAAAAGAATTTATTGACTCATCAGCCGATCTTCGTGCTTCAGATAGAGTTTAATGGCAAATTCATAATAAATGGGTTATTATACCTGAGAGCTCTGCTTCTGGAAACATATCGAAAACAGGGCATCTATTCTAAATACTAAGAAAAATATAGGAGAAAATAAATCTTTATTTTAGCGTTTGCTTTTTTTCCTGGTATTGCATATTCATATGTACAAATGAAGAAGCTTACTTTCAATTAAAATTGGATTTATTGGCTGTTTCTTTGAAATAATTGGATGCTTCTTATAACCATAGACTATGCAAAAGTTGTAATGGGTTTTTCTTCGTTAGACTTGAACCTTTTGTAGTCAAAACAATGGGTTCCTCTAGTATTGAAGGAAACGATTTCACGAAACCGTTTCAAATGAAATCTACGGTTTTTGCGGTTTTACGATCTACTTAACTCAAAAAAGGCAAGACTTTCTTTTCAGTCATGATTGTCATCGAAGAAAATATTTTCGCAGATAACCAGTCTTAAGTGAATAATATGTATCACTATCGACCAACAGCTGTTGCATAAATAGATAAATAATATCCAAATTTTGTAATAAACAGTAAATTTTGGATAAAAATGTTGAATGGCTGTGGATGTTGAACCCAAATACATTTTGTTAGATTTTATGTATCTAGAAAAGCATAAAGGGAGGAATGTAATTGAGCAGCTTGGTGAATTTGCCATCATTAGACTAATAGTTCCACTTCTTTTTAAGGAAAAAATATAGTATACGATATCTTTTCAGCAACTCAATACCTTGCGGACCCTTTATTGGTAAATGAGCCTCTTTGTATAGTGCGTCTAAATTCAAGTGAACTATCAACTGTTTGCGAAGATTATTACAGTGTAATCTCTCTACAACGATATTTTTTCAATGTCCTGGTTTAATTCCTTCAGAGCAATGAAAAGCAGTTCTATGTATTACGATATTCTTTACAACAATAATTATTTCTTACAACGATAATTCTCTCTAAAATTATTACAAATAACAAAAAATAGTATTAGGTATAAATCGTCATTTAACGAAAGAATAAGGTAGTTTTTTTGAAAATCAAATAATTTCAGAGGAATAAATGGAAAAGCAAAATTTCTTGTCAATGAAAAATATCTGTTAATGCAAAATATTATAAAACGTAAGTATAGGATATTCCTTATAGCTTTTGGTTTGAAAATTTTATTATAAAATGATAAGAAAAAACTAGATTATTGCTTAGAGTCTACTATAAAATTTCATTTTAATTTCTATATTTAAGAAATGTAAGACATTGTAACAAATTTAATAAACTTTGAAATTTTTTTTAATAGGGCTAGTACAAATTTATTAAAATATCTGTAATTTTCGGGTAGAAGATTTAACAAATTTGAATAAGAAAAGTCATCCAATTAGTATTTATTCTTTTGATTAATAATTTATTCATCTCTATTATTAATAATATCGTATTAAAATGAACACTAAACAAACAAAACTATTTTTCTTTTTCGCATGTACCGATGCATACAACTATAACACTTCTTCAAGGGGAAAAAAACTTTCATTTGCTTAACATCAAATAAATTAAGTTAAATTGCGAAATACTGTATAGAAATGTAATGAGCCATAGTTAATAATACTGTTGTTAATATTTTGTAAAGTTTCCCGAAATTGATACGAGGCTAATATTAATGTATGTTATTGATATTCATCATAAAAGTGGCACTGAGAAGCTCTGAAATGGCTATTGGCGATGAACCTCGTAATTTTGAACATCTGTCAAGTGACGAGGGCAACACTTGAGCTGCCAGATTCCTTTTCAAATTTCCACACCACGCCCATAGAATGATTTGTGACCTCGAACTTATTTAACATGTACTAATATTAAGTACACTGTATTCTTTTTAAGGTAATCACCTATTTTTCTAGAGCAAAATTCTGTGTTAATTAATGTATAATCATTTATATGTATTGATGTGCAACTGCCGGTAATTAATTTACGAATATGATTATCTACTTTTATCCATAACAACATATGTTTTATTAGAAAAAAGTCTGGGATTCATTTGGAGGAGAAAGATGTTGAGATTACCTCTATTTTATAGGATACATGTATGTAAGATGATATGAAGAAGCATTTGTTTATCTCTGAACTAAAATAATGTATATATTAATAAAAACGTTTTGCTAAAACCACTCCTCCAAATCTGTAAAACCATTAACTGATGCATTATGAAAAAAAAAAATTGGAAAAGAAATGTATTAAAATTCCAAATTAATGTATTAGAATGAAACAAATTTACTATCATGGGAAATCTAATATTCTTAAAATAATTTCTACTGCATGAAAAATAAGAACTATTAAAACAGATGAATTAATAACTGAGAGAAATGTATGGTTTTGTGTTACTTTACCTTAATATATCATACCATATTAAACTATAGAATTAAATATAGGTATTTTCCTAAAAGTAATCCTTAATTTTTCAATTTTATTTTAAGTTTACTTAAGTATAATAATGATATTAATGATATTTTATTTGTACCATTTATGTGTATTAGAACATCCTATGAATATCTTATAAATTTATCTGTATATGTAAATGAATGGATTATCTTACTCGCAAAATGACTAATTATGGTTTAAAAAATCATATTTTGTATTTTCTAAGACCAATAATAATCAAACAAGTTTGCTATAAAAAATTTTGTTATTATGATGACTTGTGATTCACATTATTTGTAATTATTTAATTAAAAACTTAAATAACTATCATTATACTTGGCGACTCATTAAATGAACAAAAATTTTAAATTTCAATATTTAAACTTAATTTAAATATTTAGCTGGTAAGTGCAATTTCTACTCCTTCGTAAATTGTCTGAGGAAGATAATTAAATAATTGACTTTTTTATTCTTAACTCTATCCTTGAATACTTTTGGAATATATTACTCATTCTTCAAACACATTTACGTATGTGATGTGGAAATCGTCTCTCAATTTAAGTTATTATCTATTAACTATGAATTATGAATCAACCGAAGATAAAAATTTTAACAAGATCCAATGACCATCTAGTGGGAAAGAAGTAGTTCCGATCTGCAGATCAATAAAATAAATGATGATAAAATAAACCATATTTTTTAAGTAATACAAAGCTTACATTTGGTGCTAATATTAATATATTAAATTATTCAATGTTTTAATAAATTTAACCGAAACTACATAATCTTAAGGGAGATAGATGGAGTGGTGCCACTACGCGTAGTTATCAATTTGCCTTCTTTTGGTTACATTTCCTGAACGTTTTTGTGTCTGTCTGCGAAGTGTGTGAGGTGAATGTATAGTGTGTCAATATTGGCGAGAGGCTTCATTTATATGGGTTACCGGGAGGTGTAAAGGGTCAACAGAAACGAAAATAAAGCATCATTTACTCCTGAATGAATGAGTGACCTTGTGTTTGTGTGGAGAGTGTCCTCAACTAAGATGTGGTGATATTGTAATGCTCCTGTCTTATTTATTTGAGACGCCATTGAAACTTCATTTGAAACCACATTTATTTGAGACTTCAGGAGTGGTAAAAAATTCAACAGGAAGAGAAATAAAACACTCTTCCTCCCCTAATTATTGGGTCATTTTTCTTATGGTTATGAGTGCAATAACTTCCTACGGATTAAGAAAGATCCTGAAATTAAGAACCGATTCTTCATGGTTTTAGGTATCATATATCACTGGGAATTAATTGTGAAATATTTTGTTTTCTTTTATGTAAATAAGCTAGTAGTTTATTATGTTCGTATTTATTTTCTAAGCAATTTCTTCCAATTCGAATTTCGAATTCTTATTTGAAATTCTGATTATATGGAGAACAAACTCTATTTAATAGTTCAAAAAAACATTTAAATGTGAATAAGTGTATTTTTTTAGTATATATGCGCTTTATTTCTTATCAGAAACTTATCTTCTTTATTGATGCAAACATACTTTCTTCAAGCATAATCCTAGGTTTAATTTTAGTTGATAGTTAGATATCATATTAAATTTACCTGAATTTAAAAAAGCGCTTCATATTCCAAATGATTTTATCAATGAATACCTCTTACATTATCTCGGTAGTGTGATATTGAATTTTGAAAAATCTGTAAAATGAACAGCAACAAGTATTTCTTTAAACTTATTACAAAGGAAATCTTTAAGTCTTGTGAACTAATATACGAGTCTTTTATATTTTTATTTTTATTGAAAGTGGAGTTCAGCTTTAAATTTATTACAAATAATTATTCTTAGAAATAGGTGTGAATATTACTTTTATGATTTTTAGTAGAATTATAGTTTAATACCTATATGTTATTATGTGTGTATAATTTCGGCATCACTGATATTTAATTACAATTTGAAATTTATAGTACATTCACTTTTGTGTTATTTAATAAGAAACACGAATCAAATTTTAGACCAAATTTAAGAAACTTAAATAGACTTTGCTTCAAGGGAGGAAAGAGTATGCTATAGAAGAAATTTAAAGTTGAATAATTGACGAATTGCAATTTTATTAAAATCAGGACTTAAGAGAAGATACCTAAGATATTAGAAAACTTTTTTTTTTTGTTTTGCTATATATTTTCCCCTTACCACTAGCATATGGGAAATAATCAAAGGTCTAGGGGCTAAGCCAATAATTTCAACGTAAAAGACTTGTAATCCTTAGTCTCATTTGGAAGTAAAAAATAATCAATTACATATTAAGTACAAAACTTTGAGCTAAATTGATCAGTAAGATAAGAAGGAGGTGAAAATGCTATCCGAATGATATGCATGAAATTCGATCTTTCGTACGGTTTTACAAATATTTTCACTTACTAAAAAATGTTTTTTCTTTATGACGTTCATACACATGGTTTAATTAAACTATAAGTCTGTTTATATATCCTATATTCATGAAATTAATTCTATATGTTTTTCAGGCCTTCTGTTAGAGACCTAAAATAAACATTCTTGAGGTATTTCATGCGAAAGATTAAAACAGCAATTAAATCGATCATTACAAAACACTAACTGAAGATTAAAATAATGTTATTTTATTTAATAGAATTCCTTATTCTATGAAAAAAAATAGGAATATATTGACATATTGGAAAAAGAAACAGAAAAAATGAATTACTGAATAAATTTCAGAAAAAAAAAATTTAAGCTAAAACATAAGTTTAGGTGAGTTTTTAAATCCACGACATGCATCTCATCCTTAACAGTCTCAATAATTTATTTGTTGTAAATTCCACTTTTAATTTTAAATGATTTTGTACATGAAAATTTCTGATTTGTACAAAGTAATAAAAAAACGTATTTTCAGTGAAATCAGCTTACGTAATTATAGTCACACATTTCTCAATATTCCACGCTCATCCAAGTCAAAATACTTTATTCCGCAATCGTATAATGAATTAATAATTTTGATGAGAAGATAATGCAAATGAAAGAATAATAACAGAGCCGAGTGGAAGCTTAATTATGTGAGGTCCCCATCTAAAATTCTAGCTACAGAGGCAAACTACTGACTACTCAGGAGTCCTCTCATACAAAAATCTGTATTTGGCTGATAATTAATATGATAGCATTAAGTTAATTATAAACTAACAAGTAAGTATATTTTTCCAATTTCATTTACTTTTCACTTTCAAAACGTTTATGAGTATAACTACTTTAAATGCTCAGTTTGTTGCAAAAAAGAGAAAAAGTTATTGTGTGTCTCCCTTTCTCTCTTTTTTATTCCTCACATAAATTATTATTTTATTTATTTTGTAGCCCCATGCTATGTGAGAACGTACACGCATATTCACACACACATACAAGCACACATCATATATATAACTATATATATATATATATATATATATATATATATATATAGTGTGTGTGTGTGCGTGCGAGCATGCTTTGTATTTTTTTCCATTGTTTTAAGCAAACCTACAACTCAATACTTCTTCAGATAGAGTCTCAATGAAGTTCATGCCACGATAAAGATTAGAAGTGCACAGCGTGAGGAGTTTTTAGACTTATCAGAAATGTGTGAAAAATAGAAAGTGGGAATGGGATGGAATACGAAAACTTTCATGTTCCTGATAAAATGGACTTCTTCGGAATTCCATTAATTCAAAGGCTTTTTGAAGGTCTTTAAAGAAACACCTAGAAATATAGAATTGAGAGAAAAACGAAGCTCCGAGCTACTTAGAAATGAAAGGGATATTATATTTATATTTGAAATGAGTAGGGTTGGAAAATGATTTTAAAGGTGCAATGAAATTAAAGATATATGCGCACAAACTATAATAATTATTCAATAAGCCCTGAATGAAGTTAATTTGAAATCTTGTTTTGTTAAAAAGAAATCACTTTATTTGTGTAGGGCATATAAAATGATTCTTAAATTTTCAATTTTTATGCAGTATAAACCGTAGTCAGGGCGTTTAGTTTGAGGTGTTACTATTTGAAAGGACTGACACATTAATGCGAGAGGAAGAACTTTCCAAGAAATATGCCGATTCAGGGAAATAACTCACATGTGTGCTTGCAAGAGATCATGTGATTGGTTATATTCATAACATGCTTTTTTTAGACGTTGTTCAGGCACTCTTGCCACTTGGCGATGGCGTACTTCCGCCGAGAGCGCTTGGCTCCCATTTCAAATTGTAACAACCCTGGCGTGTGCCAGTGAATTAAGAATACTTTTTGTATGAGCTAGAGACCAACAAGGTCTGAGGCAACAAGCCTCACTCATTTATCTTAATAAACAATTTCAACAGGTAATTGTCATCATTTCCAAAATACAGTCCACTTACACTCTTAGAAAAAACGTGTTAAATATTTGACAAACTAGATGTATCTCACGAACAAGCGTCGAAAGCACCAACATTGTGTGCTTTGCAAAAACAAAATAAAATCGGTTAAACTCTGTTACAACTTGCTAGTTTATAATGTTATAAGATATATAATATAATAGGAATACTACTGTCAATAGAATTTACCCTTTATAAGCAAATGTTTAATTCATATAGTGTATGATATTTGTATACTTTTCTCATTATCTTTTTTCTATCTTTCCCTTTATAATTCTGGATAAAAAGGCTAATATATCAATAAATAAACTTTAAAAACGAAATATATCACTTTGATATGTAGCGTCTTGTGAATCGTGACCTCCAACTGTGTCATTGAACTTAAATGTTTTATCTCTTCTTTACAATCTTTAATAACACCAAAACTGTTTGCTTTTCGACGAAGTTTATTTTAAGCAAATTCATATTATGAGTTCGTGATATCAAGAGTGTTATAAATTATTTTAATGAAAAATAGTCTTTTGTTTCCTTTCTCTCCTCCATGCAATCATACAGCATATAGATCTTGTCCATCAGTCAGAAGAAGATCAAATTAAAAATATTTATTGATTATCCAAAACACACTAAATAGCTTAAAAATACTTTTTCCGAAAACTAGATATAATTCGGACAATTCAAAAGGCTAAATTATTGCAGAGTAAAATATTTTTTTCATAAATATTGCTTGATTTCTTACATTGTTTTTATTTCTTGAATTAAAAATTAATATAAAATAGGAAATTCGATAAAAATTATGATCTATTACAATCACAACTCATGCATCTAATTTTCACGCACTGGCAACACACTGATCAATTGATAAAATCCTTGTTAAATGTGTTCACCTAAATATTATATTGGTAATCAAATTGAATTCTATAACATTGTAACTGCTATTAGGTGCATGTAATCATAATTTAACAATGATGAATTGGTCTGGAGGAATATGATTAATCAACTGTGAATGACATACAGCCATGTTTGCTTTATTTAAATTACTTCAGGAAGATGTATTACATACAAGCTGTGTCCTTTTGTGCTGAGAATTAAAAATACACGCACGCACACGCATGTATATATATATATATATATATATATATATATTGTTCGTATCTTAAATATTTAAACATATTCATGCATTAAAATGAAAAAAAATCTTTGTTTTTCTTTTCAAATTTGTTTGATTGTGTATATAGAATGAAGTATTTCAGCGGTGATATCGTTGTAGAAGGTAATTTAATACTGATTTTGGTTTCTTTTTATATGTTGTGGATGTATTACTTATCTTAATAAGTAGTAACAATATTCTATTATATTTGACTGATAAAGTACGTTTATTTAAACTTATATTTTAAAGGAAATAATGAGAAAAATAATTTATTAATTTCATTTAATCTTTCTGTAATTTTATCGCTAAATAACGATCAAAAATGTATTACAAAAAGAGGAATAAATTGAAAATATCCTGAGTTGAGTTATTGTAGCATGTCAATAGCTAAAATTGGTTTATTAAATATCTAAGTTCATCGATGTCGAGAAGAAACTCTAAATCCACCTAAACCTCTCTTCTTCCCAGTTGTCATGATTAACCTTTTTATGCAAATGGAAATTATGAGAAAATATTACATTTTAGGTGTACGTATTTAGACACAATACATTAATTATCTTCTGTAGTTGTACTTTAAAACATTTCATGCCATACTCTAAATTATTTATCTGATCCAGTGGCATTTAATTACAGCGGAGTAATAAAATAAAAAAATATTTAGAATTTCTCTTAAATTCCTTTTAAATATTTCAAACAAATTAATTATTTTCAACTGTTTACTAAAGCTTATTTAAATTTAAAAAGTATTCACTGAACTATATCTTCTAATTCTTTCAAACAGATGAGAAATCAAATAATTTATTAAAGGTCTCGATCAGATATAAGTTATGTGAAAAAAATTTCCAGTTCTCTGATAGACGAAACAATAATTTATTTTACCAATTCTATGTCATCGAATAATGTTGACAATACATTTTCAATTGATATTTCAACTCATTCTTTTTCAACATCGTCCTTTTTGTTTGGATTTTAATAGTGAGGCTTATATCATAAATGTGATGTTGCAAAATTTGTCAAGTAAACACGATGGAAATTGTATTTTATTCGTGGATTCCATGGGTGTATTTAAGTATTTAAATCACACAAATAATTCATCTTGATTATTGAAACTGTAACGAAATATGTAATCTTAAATCTAGAACATCCAACTGATGTTTTGATGGATACCATTCATTGGCGATCAAATGAAATGAATAAATTGATATAGTACTATTAAATATGCTTCTGGCGAAATCTCTTTCATCAAACCATACAGTAATATCGCAAAACACATTCAATCAGAAAATCATGATTATTAATTAGATAAAAGAAATATGGAAAATAAAAATAATAAATGGAATCATGGGAAACAAATCATTTCTCATCGGAATTCATTTATATTCAAAAGATAAGGCGTTAATTTAACACGTCTATGAATTGGAAATGCATGATTTACACGTTAACACATTTCGCTAGGAGAAAAAAAAAACTGGGCTCATAACGTATAGTAACTATGATTATAGGTTCTCTGATTGTAATACATATCTCGAGTAAATGCTCTGCTTTTAAATCTCTTTAACTTAAAAGTTTTAAATTATATACACAAAAAATTTATTTTACTCATTCGGGGGTTATTTTACTCAGAAATTTCTTACATGACATTGGATTTAACCAATTCCTATAATTTTATTATAATTTACATTTTGCTCTCTCTCTCGATTTTAAAACTTTAAATTTTTAGTATTAAAGGGTTAGATATTTCCCTTTAGTTTGGCACAATACATTTCACGAAAATTCAGTGTAATAAATTTGTGCAACCCACCAACCAATTTAATAACTACTATAAGCCACTATAAGCCTCCAAACCATTCTTGCTTTAAACACACTTTGTTAGCTTCTTGAGAATTATCTATCTACCAAATTGATCGCTGAGATTTGAGTCAAGAATACTTTTAAGGATTCGAAGACTGCCTTATCAAAAGAATTCAGATAATATATATTATTCAAAAAACGTAAATATCCACCACACTCTTACAAAGCATAATATCATAAAGTTATAGTGTGTGGTATCATAATGTTAAAGTAGTGATACGAGTATAGAGAGAAATGGAAGTTCCGTTAGTTGCATGAATTCTAAGATGTACTAAATTTTTATAAATTATATTTTGGATTCCTAAACGTAATCTCTTATATATTATATGAATCCTTTAATAATAAATATGAATTTCGTTTTTAATTTTTATATATTATTACCTGTTGTAATGTATTAGTTTGTACGTATATATTCTCAATATATATTGAATAATATTTTCATTATATGCTATTATACTTTTGATATATTAATATTTCATTCATTCTTAAATACAAACTTTATACTGATACAATGGTTATGAATACGAAAATAAGTTTTATACTCCAGTTCAATAACTGAAATTGTAATTTTCATACATTTTATTTGTTTAAAATATAAGTTGCAACTTATAGAAAATCATATACTTGCTGAATATTTTTCATTACAATTTCAGAAAGTACACCGAGGAACTCTTTCGATTAAGGATTTTTTTCCATACTTATCTCAGAATGAATCCTTTTTTTTTGTATAGTAAGTAAAATAAAATAGAAACTACAAAGATGAATGGAAAACATCCGCAAAGGATGTAAAAAAAATTCTTTACCATTGTTATGATGAGCTGTTGATAGTTTATTCAATCCAGTATAAAAAAAAAAGCTCATAAGAAAACTAATTTAAAAAAATAACACTAATAACAATTTCGATTTGAGATGAAGTGATATATTCTGTTTCGTAAAAATATTAACGTATGCAATTTCTGAATTCTATTTTAGTTTTATTTATAAAACTCATTCTTCATTTTCAATGTGAATATCATACTAACTGTGAGTAGCAAAATTATTATAAGGAGCAGTTTTTGGTTATCATTAAGATCATAGTGATAATAATTCAAGATAAAAACCAACGTTTTTATATGGTGGCAAAGTTTATAAAAAAATATTTAAATATTAGTTAAGACTTTGTAAAAAACCTCATTTCTCTCTCGTCTTTAAGATCACTCTCTCTGCGAAATTCAATATATCTTCTATAGATGGCGCCAGGTTACTACACAAATTACGTTACTAAAATAAAAAATTGAAATATTTGTTAAAACTTGTAGCAAATGTCTAAATATTTCATTGTTAGGCGAATAAGAACGATTCCTAATTTTCAGAGCTCTAGCTTAATGGAAAGTTGGTTAAATTAAGGACTGAAAATTTGATGACACATACACACACCAAGAGAAATACAGAAAAACATTTTAAAAAATGCGATTTCTTTATTACATCATACATTGCCACTTATTTGTCCTTTGTGTAGTAACAAATATTTCTCTCCAAAGTAGAAAAAAGGAATGGACGGGTCCACTTTCAGAAATATAAACGTACCATACATGTGTCTAACTGTTTTTGCGCACTTTTCATTTTCTATTCTGTGAGTTGATAATGACAACCAATGCTTTAAGGACTAATTTCGCAAACTCTTGTCATAAATTATTGACTCACTATTTTCCCAACCATTTCATTCAGCTCAAAAGGCCAATAGAAAACGTTTCTAAACGCAAATATTCTCCTAGCAAATACATCTTTATTTCTTGAATTTTAAACTTTCGTTTTCATTTCACCAAACCTGTATAAATGCCTGAACATATATAAAGGAATTAATACGGCTGACAATATATTTTTAAGGAATTTTGAGACAATTCCTCTGCGGTGATGTACCAATTGTTTTCATCTATCTTTTCACGAACTATCTGGATTTGGTGAATTTACCAATTACCTGGATTTGGTATTTTTAACGATCAAATGGATATCAATCACATTCAATAGAAAGCTAACAGAGTATGGACCTTTTAAAGCATAAGATAAGTGTGTACTTTTTTTTACAGCTTCTGAAAATTCTGGAAAATTTTTGACTGGGACTCCAACGGAAAAATCAAAAAATAAATAAAAAAAAAAGTAGCAAAAGAGATAGTTAATGCAAACAATAACCAACTACACTTAATGAGTTTCCCTTTGTGCATATTTTTATGGAGGATCAAGAGTTAC
>BMAW01131060.1:0-32860 GCA_019974015.1 Nephila pilipes
AATTTAAATAATTCGGTATTGTTTTACTTATCGATTGATGTTTTATCTTATTTTATAAGTAAACCAAAAAAAAAAAAAAAAAAAAAAGGAGAAAATGGGTTAAATTATTACATTTTAAGACAATTAATTGTGATGAAGTTATCTTCTCGAGCTGTTCAAAAAATTTCTTCTTAATTTCGCTTCCTTCACTGGTGTGTTTTGAGGCCAAACGATTTTAAAACTCTATATTTTTATATCATTGTAATTAATTTATTATTAATAATAATTGTTTACAATTTAATTATTTATGAACAAAATGAAAAATTAATGAAAACGTTTGTTAGTAATTATTAATATTATAAAAGAACAGGCAGCTCTGAAGTTTCATAATGAGTTCCTGTTTTCTTCATTCAGTTATTTTTTGGTTAAAGAAAAATAAGTAGATATGTGATATAAACTCTTCAAGTTTTAGATTAATATTTTGATTAAAAATAAAAAATTTTCTAGTAATCAATTCGATTACAATCTCTGGTATTTTAGCTAGTTTTATTACTAAGATAAAAAAAAAGATATAAATTCGATGAAAATGTGATTACATAATTAAACATACAATACACTATGACGCAAAATGTTAGAAGATAAAAAAATCTGTGAGTCTGAAAATGATTTAATGCAGTGTCTGATTGGAGTATTTTCATGTTAATTGAATTAATTTGATTCAAGTCCTATAAGAACTAAACATGGCTCATTCGGCTATAATATTTATCATTTTAAGGCTACTCAGTACCTTCAAAATAACCAAATTATCTAAAAACATTTTGTTTACTTATTCCAACTGCATAATTCTTCTAAATATATTGCAGCGATACTCGTTTTTCTAGTATTGGCGATAAATCTGCGTTTATACACTCGCTGCATCCTATTAAACATCGATCCGCAGGCTATATTCGACCACTTGCGAGTCCGTATTTGTTCACGAGAATTTTCGCAAAGAAGCAGGATCTGAAGTGAAATGCACCCTGAAGTTTTTTTTTATATATACCTCTCCCTAAGCAGTAAAATCGACATAGATATTGATCGTCCCGTTGTTGCGCTTTGCATCTTAAATTTAATGAGTACGTTAATATTGCTTCTATTCCTATACTGGGTGTTTCGAAACTTATCGGAAGAAATTTAAGGGTTGGTAGAAAACATCTAAACAAGCAATTTTCACCATCCGATGCACAGGCCATGAATTCCTAGGCGGCGCTGTAATAGAAAGCCTAAAGCGTGAGTTTTCTTACACATCATCATTTCAACCGTGGATTTCAGGAAACAGGGTCTTTCCCTGATTACTGTACGTCGCCATTAAGGAAGATGGTACTTTTCTATTTCGTCAGCACAAATCTCACCAAGCAGACTTTATTGGCGACAACATACAGTAAACACACATTCCGTTTGGCGTCGTTAGTATCCTTTTTGGCGAATTTATCGCTTGCGCCGGTGAAATGGAAAAGTACCAGGAAGATATATACAATGGAGCTTAAACATACATTTTATTCAGAACTATAAGTTTTCTTATATACGATTTACTTTTGTGCGATTACAAAAATGGACACATATTAGTTCTCAGAACAGAACATAAAAGTTTTGAAAAAAAAAAAAAATTAATACTGATAGCAGACGTTAATCTTTCAAAATATTTTTCGAAAATCCTGCAGTTACATTCTTGCAACAACTTGATTTAAAACTAAATGGTTGGTGATGTGATTGTTTATTAACGTCGCACTAAGAAGCAACACAAGGGTTACGGTAACAGACCTCGCCATTTTGAGCCTCGGTCAAATGAAGAGGAGGACACCTGAGCAAGCTGTCTCCCTCTCCTAACTTTCAAACCATACCAACAGGAGGGCCTGGTTCCTCGGCCATATTTAACACACAACAAACCCACTTTTCGGTGAATCTTCAGTAGCATTACGGCTTGAACCCACGATTCGACAAAAACAACTTCAGCCGCGAGCCACGACTTCTAGGCTACTGACGAACAAACAAAATAGTTAGAATTAACATGAATGTTAACTCTCTTATAATAAGGGGAGGGAGAAAAGGCTGGCTCATTACATTTTAAACAATTGTTTCCACTGGCTTTAATTTATTATTTCCTTCTCGAATTGTACGTATTGACTGCAAAAATATTAGTGGATTTACAATATTAATGTAGAAAGATATTTATTCATTTATGCGGCATACTGTACTTATATAGTACAAAAGTACTTTTTATTCAAATAAATGTATTCAATTATCCCTTGCGTGAAAAGGTATTTCTGAACTTACAAAATACAATTACGTATTTCATATTCATGATTATTGGAAATCTAAATAACTTTTCATCACTCAAAAATAAAGATTTCTATCGGTCAAAAGGATGGATGAAAGATAGAAAGGAAGTTTCTGAGTAAAAAAAAAAAGAAATATTTTCCCACAAAGTGTTTCTCATTTTCGGACAAAGCGGCATTTTCGAACTCAACAGGAAATTTTTTAATTTCCATAGTCCAGGTAATGAAAATAGCAATTTCGCCTTTTCATTCCTTTTGTCAGAGAAGACGCTTTCCCAAATGCGTGCTGAAGGCTCTTTTTCGGAATTTTTCCCGATTTCATCCATTCTTTTCGGGAAAATCCGGCGCATATTCATGAACACGTGACACGCACTCGAAGGGAGTGATGCCACCTTTTTTTTTAGAAACAAACTTTGTGATGAGTTGTCGAAAAGCGAAATGAAAGAAAAAGGTAAGATTTTAAAATATGCTGAAGTAAAAAAAAAAAGTTTTAAGTATGGAGTTATCAACTGAAGTGAAAAGAAAGAAAGGAGATGTGGGTGGAAAGGGGTGCTGAGAAAAACCGCTTTATTTCGTTCCAGTGAATTTGCAGTCATTTTCTTCCGGGTTTGAAGTTATTAGGACAGAGAAATTTTCCACCATTCTTCATTATTTCTTTCTTTCCGTCCACCCTTTTCGAACAATGGGAAAGCATAAAATCCGAACGTCTGACAAATCGACATTTTAAAAATTTATGCGGCTGCACGAGGAGTGGGGGGATGAGTAAAGCAGGCATTAACGAAAATTGCGAATTCTACTTCACTTTCGGTTCCTTCTTCCAACCCTTTTTTATGAAGTGCTAAGAAAATTTATTAATGTTGAAAAAAGGGGGTGTTCGTCGCATATTTGTTTTAACAACCGCCTTCGAATCGACAAATCTGCACTTTTTGCTGCATTACTTTATTAATCACTTAACATTTTCGAACGTTATGAACAGTCGCATAGATTAGGTCGCTTAGTGAACATCGTTGAAACAATTCGTCAGCAACTTTAAAATATGTCCAATCAACGCGAATCTAATACATTTCACAAAAATAATCTAGGACGAATTTTGTTGCTTTCAATAAAACGGTTGAATACCGTTGCACTTTTTGTTAACCACGGAAGAGCATTTCTGTCATTATGAGATAAATGGAAAATTCATTAAAATCAATACATTTCTATAACAATATCATAGATAATAAAACGCATGCTGTTCGCGATGAAATTTGAGTAAAAGAGCAAAAACACGAAGAAAGTTCAAAAGTACATATTTTTAACGACAGATGGAGTTAGTAAATCAAGTTGTGACATTGGTGTGGTAGCTCTTTCTTGTTAGACACAAAAAAGACCCAGACTTCATCAATAATAACATAATTTATTCACATTTTGTTGGCTGAATCTCGGAGGTCCTTCCCACTCTCGAAAATACTTTCTTCTTCTGCTCACGTTACCTTGGAAACCCTTCCGCGACAAAGAGGGAGGGCCACCACAATTTTCTCATGCCAACAGGCGCCAGATATTATAGTTGGGTTATATTTCAATTTTTCCTTCACTAATCATGGTAACTTTTCTATTCGAATAGGTGAAATGAAGTCCTTCAATTAAAGTAAAACGTGACTTATGATGATTAGATTGAAATTGTGAAATGTAGAGAATAGATTGGATAAATTACACATTTTAGCAGTGATGAATTTGATGATAGTAAGTTAGTTAATTGATAACAGAACTAATGAGAGTGAAAAATGAGACGTCGAATCCTATGAAGCAATCAGAGGAATCCTAGAAGAGGTCAGAAGAGTGGTCAAGGATGATATCCTCAATTCGAGTTATTTTACTTACTCGAACTCAAGTGAGGTGGAAATATTTTTTAAACTGATATCCTAAACGATAGTTAAATCGCGTTTACAGAGTTTAACCACAGAAAAAGCAATATTAATTATTGATATTCACTATTCAAGGAAGTGAATAAAATTAATTGATTAGTATTGTTCGACTCTTTCTTCATTAGACTATTTGATTCTCTTTCGAATGATAGGTGGCTTCCCATCATTTTGAGACAGTGAATTTTAATTTGGAATGGTCCTTCTTGGACTCTTTGAATTTACACATAAAAGACCTGTGAAGGGTCATTGCATATTCAATGTTCAGAAGTATGAATCACATTTTCAGGAGAAATTTTATCTTTCTCTCTCTTTGTGGCTATCCTGCATTCCTCCTGACGTCCCATTTAAACAGGAAGCTCGCCATTTTGACACATATAATCAGACATTTACACGGACTCATTCACACAGACACGTCACACTGGCGAGTTACACATTAAGCACTTGCATTAATTTCTTTAAGCAATGAAACAAATCTACTTCAGTCAATGGTGCACCACAACTATTATTCTCCTCTAACTTTAATTATGTAGTCAACTTTAATCGCTTAAATAAACTAATTGAATGCACCAAACGACGGTCGTCTCATTTGAGTCATTGTTTTTAATCAAGTCGTCAAGTCGGGGGTTCAAGCCCAGATGCCACTAAAGATCCACCGTGTAGCAGGGGCTGATTCACGTAAAATCTGTCGTGGCCCAAAGTCCTCCCGTAGGCATAGTGTGAAAGCTTGGAGAAGGAGAAGCCAGATCAGGTGTTCACCTCGTCACTTGACCGAGGCTTAAAATTACGAGTCCCGTCTTCAATAGCCCTCATGTTGTTTCTCAGTACGACGTTAACAAACATCCACTCACTCACACAGGTTCTCATCCAGAAATATTAACATCTAGAAAATTATAACATCTAGAATATTTTGATATTAATAATTTATCCCATAAAATGATTAATATCAAAATGTTAATACATATATTCACAGTGTTCTCATCGGAGTCTTTGTCTCACTAACCACTAAACATTAGGATTCATTGGCCCAACTAATCTCACAATTCATAGATTAAAGTAATAAATTAAAATCAGAGAAGAAGATTCTGCATCACTAATTAAGATAAATAATGGCAAATGAAGATAATAATCAACGGGCTGTAAAAAGATGGTGTTATCTACCATCTGATTGCTGTCCAAATAACTGATTACTTTTGTTGAATCTGTTCCAAAGAATGTGAAGACGGTCTCGATTCCCGGAAAATTCTTAGCGACGATTTTTTTGGGGGGATGCGAAGGGTGTATACCTATTTCCTATTTCTAGCACGGCTATTTTTTGAACCACTGTATATCACTATAATTGGAGCATCAATATCATTAGCATTTTATTAATGGGAAAATTCCAGAAAGTTTACATACTTATAAATTAAATTAATGATTACAAATTTAAAACAAAACGACTTTCTGAGAGCTCTGGAATTACAAAAATTATGCAGATCACATTATCTACATTTAAGGAAACTATGTTAGAACAACACTCAATGAAGTTACGAAAAGTACATTTCATTATTTTATGAACGATGTGCAAATAAAAGTACTATAAAAATGAAAAGTTCTATGCAAAGTTTCGCTAAGAACAGATTTAACCACCTAAGGTGTATTTTTTTATAATTATTATTAAATTACTTAATTAAATAAGAATTAAAGCAATCAGGGAAATATTGAGAAATGGATAATAGTAAACTTTTCCGATATTAAAATCAAGGCAAACGATAAATTATTAAATTGAATATTATATCAACTACATGTAATTAAAGTTAAAACAAAGGATAAAAATTTGAAAAATGATCTGGTACGCCAAAAGTGATCCAACTATAATAATAGTCCCTTGGGTGGCTAATTATATTTTAAGTTATGATATATTATTAAGAAATAATATAGCAAATATGCTTACGATGTATTACAGAAACAGAAGGATCTACTCAAATAAAAAACATACATAAATAAGAAATTTTTAACATCATTGCTTCATCTAGGTATGTTTCCAACCAGAACCTCTAACTATAAACAGCGATGATTTTGCTCAAATCTCTCTCTCCTAAGATATTAATCCGAAATTATACACTGTTTCGCTGAAAGTTCCTTCACTCCTCCTCAGCTTACCCCCTTCAGAAAGTTGGTAAGGACCTATTATGTGCATGAATACATCCAACGTAGTTCGTTTAGCTTATTAAACAAACAACCCGGATGCGGTTAGGTATTGACTTCGAGATCTGATTTCCGGAGGGTGTGAATTTAAAATACCCTCTCTCGTCATCAGACGATTTCTCCTGCTACAGAAACTCCTCTGGAAGAAAATGGTCATGGTAATGACATCAGAGAAGCGACGGAATCGTTTGGCGTTGAGGTAATGAGAGTCCGATCGAATGTAAAACGCAGCGCGGCATGAGATATTCCTCTTAATGAACTCGTAGCTTCGGGGAAAAGGTTTGGATACAGACGTTTATGCTCGAATGTTAGTCGCCAATTTTTGGATTAGATGCAAACTGTAACTCTGGAGGAAGAATTGATGGGATAAATTTGCAGTAGCAGTTTGAACATTGTAAGCGATGTGAGAGATATTAAACACTCAAAGAGGAATGGCAAGCTATTGATGATTAATTAGATTAGCGAACGATTTATGATTCGTGGTTTACGATAAATGGAATATAAATCGATTCTAACAAAATGGATGCTAATTCGAACACTGAAGAAGTAAAATGAATAGAACAAATTCGCAACTACTATCTCAGCGAATGTTTTGGTGGTGTTAGAAGTATTCAATGAACTATACGAGTACAATCATTTAAGTACCAGAAAGGTTATCAATAATAAATATTTTTAATTTATCATTGAAATAAATAAAGACAAAATGGTGTCTGTAAAAAATGCATGTCATGACATCGAAGCAATTTATGAGCCTCTAATGAAATTTAAAGTTTTACGCTTAATGAAGGCTTTTAGAAATATCAATAGCCATCAGAAATCAATTAACAATAAATTGTTACGTAATATTTAAGCTTAAAGAATGCTTTAACGATTAGTTGTAATCCTTATAGAAATAAATGGTACAATTAGAACAATAGAAAGTACTTTGACGAGGGCTTTTAACCATAACAGAGACATAAGACAATGTAATCACTTGGAGCTCCGTTAATTTTAAAGAATTCCTTGTCGCTGCGTTGATATCAAAAATAGAAAGTAAACGAATGTTATAAATGATTTTGCAACACACCATAGGAATAGCGCAACCATAATTGTTTTTCCATTAAACGCTTAAAGCAATATTAGGCAGTCAATGTAAAATGATAAACATTTGAAAATTAACAAAGCTGAGCATTGGTTTCGTCGAATAATTTCATTGGTAGCAAGATCCTATATAGGATAAGCTGCGCTAAACAATAACGTTTAACGAACCTACATTTTGATGGTAGTCTAAGTACAACATAGGTAAACTTCTTACAATGCAATGTTTGCAATGTTGTTTGCGTAAAACGTGGTTCAGAGAATGTTACTCGTAAAAACCTTTTAAAATTACTTTTTGCGACCCATTGCTCCATATAATAAAGGACCCTTTGAGGATCAGGGTGGGTTATTCCCTCTATTGTTACGCGAAAGTTGGGACTTTGTTGTATTCCCAGCAGATTGATGAAAAGTAGGTATGAATTTGGTAACAAATTTGGTCACAAAATTTCGCCAACTTGCCAAATTTGGTGACGAGACAAAGTGGTATACTTTTCTTGCAATCAGAAGGCGATCTCAACCACATAACAATAATATAATTCTAGCAGAGATCCATAGTCTGGTAGCTGTTGGACAAAAAAAAGGGGGGGGGGAGAAGTAATTGTTCAAGGGTGAGAGGCCTTATGCTGGATAGCAGAGTCAATTGTACACTAGTGGGAATTCTATAAAATCAAAGAATGGTGATTGTCTAAATATGGGCTTGCCCCGACTTTTCAAGGGAGGAGATAGTAAGCTGTTGATGTTGAAGCATTAACTCTTCTGTTGGTTATAAATAGTAACAAAAAGGTATAAAAACTGATGATTTCTATATCTGCCATTTAATTTAAATGTAATTTCTAATATCAGATTGTAGTATTTTGAGTTATTTTATGTACGCACATTTCATTTTGATACAAAAATAGAGAAAATCTATCAACCCAAAAGAGTTATACATAGTTTTTAAACCGAGCCTCGATTTATATAGGGTTTTTTTTTTAATATATTTTCGAACGCAATTTCTTACAACGCAGCTTTTTCCAGGAATATATCTACTGCGCTATGGGAGGATTACCTATATATTAAATTATTCAAAAAAAAAAAAAAAATGATGCATTTTATGACAGTACAAAATTATTGTAAAAATTAAATAATCCTAAGTTTGGCGTACAATTCTGGTGTTATGGAATAAATATTAGTCAAGGGAATGGGGAAATAATTAAGGTTTATAAGATTATCAAGCTTGAAGAATAATTTACTTTTCCCAATTGTCACAAGCCAAGATCGGATAGTTTATAATATATTGGATGCACATATTAGGACATCCAAAAATAGTAGAAGATGTACAGGCATAAAATTTTAATCACACTTTTGGCAGACTCTTTAGGGATTGAAATCTAATGAGAGAAAATTGAGTAGTGAATTATAGTTACGAAGCAATTAAGCTTAACGAATGCTTTAAAATTCATAGTAGTTGTTTTTCGAGGTTGGTCTGAAAAGTTTCCAATTTAACAAATATACAAGGCATTTCTTCTTTAAATTTATTTATATTTTTCTACATAGTCTCCTTGTAAGTCTACACACTTCTCACAGCGATGCTCCATTCCCTTTAACCAGTCCAAATAGTATACTTGGCGTCTTACTCTGCAAAATATTTGCTTACGAAGGTGATGGCCTCCTCATTTTACGAAAATCTCTGTCCTCCGAGCGAACTGTTTAGATAAGGGAACAAAAAGAAGTCGTTTGAGGCTAGATCTGTTGAGTAAGGAGGTTGGTCCAGCAGTTCAAATCATAGTTCGTCAATTTTCGCCAATGAAGCTTATTTTTTTTATAATGTCACTCAGCGGTTTATGGAAGTTATTTTCGGATTGGCCTCCAGCTATTGCTGACGCCTTGTCCGAATTGCAGCAAGGTGTGATCGAGGGATCTTTCTTAATTATGCTCTGATACTTGTAATTCTGATTGAAATTTAATTTTAAAAATGGAATTTTTTTTAATTATTAGAATTTTATATCTTAATTCTGAAGAGAGAGTAAATTAAAGTCAATAGGAATCTCCTTAACAAGGCAATTTTCTTGTCAAATATCAAATAAAATCTTAAAAATGTTTTTGTTGATACAAAATTTGATATGATAAAACAAATCGTTAAGAAAATGCTAAATATACAAGAAATGTATTAAAAATATTTTGGTATAAGTAGTACTTTTTTACTTGCAGATTAATATATATATATATAGCTTTCGAAGATTTTAAGAAATATAATTCAAAATATCCCTTGCTTTGTTTTTAAGAAAAGGAATTTTAACAGAATGTTATGTATAATACATGATTCCACTATTCTATACTTATTTATTGCATTTATTCTATGTAAGTGTGAATAACAAAAAAATTAGCATTAACAAGCTAATAACACAATTATTACAATTACACAGCATTAAATTTTGGTAAAGGGAAATTTAAATTAAAATATACTAACGACAAATTAAAAGATTATTTTATACACAAAATTAATTTTGGCATATCGTAAACTCCTAAGCTAGCACAAAAAAAAAAAAAAAAAAAAAAAGTTTTTTAAAAAAAAATTTAAAAAAAGCTCTCTGTTATTTAAAATTTGAAAATATAAAAATTTACTCATTGTCATACGTTTGTTTTGTGAGTTATAACCGGTTTTTATTTATCTTGTATATATTCCTTAAGCGTTATTATAGATTTATATTCGTTTCGAATAATTTCCTCCAATATTTTGGTTTAAAGATCTGATTTAAATGCAATCGCATAAATCGAAAAACTATAAAACAGAAAAAGGGAAATATTAACATACTTTCAAGTAAATTTCTTAAAGCCTATTTGGTTTAGTTTTACAAATATCTATTTCGGGGGGAAAGTTATCTATTTGACATTAAAAAAAAAACGGTATTTAAAATGCAATATTCTTAAAAACATATTTTTTTTTCTTTTAAAATGCTGAAACTTCCAGAAAAAGAAAATCTTTGTACTTGAAAGATAAATAAATATAGTAATATAAGAAGGCATCATATTCCAGAGATGTTTGATTAAAAAAACAATGAGACGATAGTAAAAAAATGCAATGCATCGTTAGTTGGTTAGGAAGTGTAAACTTAGCGTAATAGCTTATTGAAAAAATATTTTTCCTTTACTATCGAAAGTAATTTAGAAAACACACATTTGAAGAATAGTGAGACGTTTTAATCATCTAAACCAATTAAAACTAAAGCATTGCAAACAAAAAAAAAGTTTCTCTCAGAAACTTTCAAAACCTTTAAAAAAAAAACTAAAGCACACCTGCTCATAAATAAGTTTTAAATTCGATTCGTCAAAGTTTCTTTAAGCCATTTGGGTGAAAAAAAAAAAAAAAAAACCATCGCGTGAGTAAAATGAAGATTCGACTAAAATGAAGTGAAGAGATTCAAAAAGTTCGAAAAGGGTTTTTTCCCCCTTCTTCAAACGAAATCCTTAAAAACTCAATTTAGAAAATGGCAAAATATAAGAATAATTTGAAAAATAACGAGATTGAAAATAAAACATCACATCAAACAAAAGTTGAAGAAAGAGTTTAGTATTTTTCCTTTTTTAATTTTCGTTTGCCTTCACATTCATAGAAAAAAAACCTGAAAACAGATTTCAGAATACTAGTAAAATTTATCTCTTTATTTAAAATTATAAATTTAATGGAATCAGAAACAAAATGTCCCATGGACAAGTTACCCATTTTGAAAAGGGATGGATGCATAAAAAAAAGGAAGACAACTTCAAGGAAATTTCAAAACTGAAAGATGGAGATAAATTATTTTTAATTTTTATAGGTTATTTATAATTATGTTTTGTACTTTTATTATAAAATAATTGTAACACCAAATAAAATTTTTTTCGGTAATTTTTTTTTATTTCAAAACCTTTACAGTTTTTTATTTTTAATATTCCATATTTTACTGTTTAGAATGCATTCCTCAAACGCGATATCTTATCATAATAATTGTTTCCATATTTGTTTTCTCATATAATAGAAAACAAAATCCTACACAAATCTTGTTGTTTTTACCTAATCACATATGTTTTAATATAAATATTTATTTTCATTTCTAAGAACATAAGTTATATGTATCTGGATGTCATCGTAAAAGTGCAAGGTACAAAATTCTAGCGGAAAAAAAATCACCGCATCAAAATTTTAAATAAATATTAAATAAAACAGAAAAATAAATATACTGCAATTTATAAATACATAACACAAAATGCTGCCGGTTTTTTTTTACAAACAGCTGGGAGAGATACAAACTTTTTTTCTATCCCAATACGTTTAATTTACCAAAGAAAGAATCCAAGGAAACACCTGTTCTAAACAAATCAATTTCGAAAGTATTATCATATTCTTTGTAAGGAATTTACTATTGCCCTTTAACATGAAAAAAAAAAACCCATATTTGTATCAGATACGACAGCGAAATAAAGAAAAAAAGAAAGTTTATGTAAGTCAAATGACTAACAACAACAAAAAAAGGATTTCTCCACAGACTGCTTCGTCGTTTCATTTGAAAACAGTGCTGCATTCCAAGGGAATAAAAAAAGGTAAACGACAAAACAAAAGAGAAAGAAGTACTCACTGAACAATAATTTTTCCCCATCAGAGTTAAGCATAGGGAATCAGGTTACGAGTTCAATTCTTGAAATCCTACGATGTTATTTATTTTCTCAAAGACAGAGATTTTCTTTGTTCGAAATGAGAACATTATTCTGGAGGTTATTACACGAGAAACGCTCAGTTCTATTTGGATTCAGGGGGGGGATCATATATATATCTAAACATATATTATAACTCATTTCTAAAGCAAGTACTTAAATGCATCTTATTTTCCTTTACTAAAAATAAATCATGTCGCAGTAATGGAATTTGGCTGATGTTTCTAGCCAGTTAAGAAATTCATATTAAGTTTATCAGAGCATGTACTAGAAATAAAAAATTATTATTATAATTCTATTTTTAATTCACGAATTCAGAAGGAGAAAAGAGGTACAGCATGCATGGTATACTCTTTAATTAACCTCTTGGGGGATGCAAAATGGCGATTAGTAAATATAGAACCTCATAACAAACGAACACAAGGCTTGAAGTAAATTAGATTAAATTTTGGTTTTATTAAAGTCGCACTGAAAAACAACACGAGGATTGACAGAACGGACACTCGTAATTTGAACCTGGGTCAAGTGACGAGGACGACGTAATGCTATCAGCTTCCTCTCCCGACTTCCACCACATCAGCGGGAGAGCTTTGGGCTGAACGGATTTAAGGATCATCAGTGACCATGGTGGGTCTTTGGTGGCATCAAGGGATCGAACCCGTCGACGAAAACCGCCATTGGGTCACATTATGACCACTGACTGCGAATAATTAGATTAGAAATAATGAGTATTGCGATGAGTTTAAAAGTGAAGTTCTAATAGAGTATAGGGTTAAAATCGCTGGAAACTGTTCGTAGCCTTTCTGATCGAAAAATATTAGATAACTTTCAGCATTTGGTACAGGTAATTCCCGAGTACAGAATTAGCAGTAGGATCAGCTTATAAGTTTAGCACTAACTTTCCGGATCAGTTCCGTACGTACCTTTGTAAGCAAAGCACGTACCGCGCCGCATAAAGCACCTTGCATACGCTGCACACCATGCGCAGCCGTACCGCTGCCCTTGCTTAGGCCGCTGGCTGGCAACGCCGCTGCTATGCCGCCAGCGTGGACGGTTAGAGTGCAGCCAAATGCATCCGATATCGATTCACCTAAATATCATTACTCTATGATGACGGCTCAATTCACGAAGATTCATGCGGAACGCGTTATGTCAAATCGGTCAGGGTTTAGGGCAAGAGGATTAAGAAAATGGATTTGGCAACAGTTTAGCAGCGAAAGCGGGCCCAAATACGATTTAGTAGAACGCAACATTTCGATCATTTGAAATTTCAGTGACAATAAACATAGTGCAACGAACTTCATAATAATTCGGAAATGTGGTAGGATTGGAATAGATGCTAATAAATATTGACTTGATGTACATGCATATGAATAGATGAAATAAATTTGAAATTATGGCAGAATAATGAATGAATTTGATGTACACTAAAATTAATATCACTTAAAGCAATCTAGAGGAAATTTTGGATATAAACATATTGTTGAAGCATAAATAACTTTTTTTCAAGACATATAAAACCAATCTAGAAAATAAATATAGATGTGACCATGTCCCAAACATTCTCAGAAAAGGATAGTAAATTAAAGGAAAAAAGTATATTCGTTTTAAATTTAAATCCTCTTTTTTTGATGTTGGAATAATTTTCTTCTGAAATGATAAATAGCAAAAAAAATATTTCATTCTCTAAAGATATCTGAAGTTAAAGATTTCCAAGTTAATTATTCATAGTTCTGACAAATTTTAATATTAGAAATATTTTTGCAGTTTAAGTTGTGAAAAATTAAAAAACAGATAAAATTTAATGTAATGTTTCGTATTTGATTGCACAGTACAATTTTATTCTTTTAAGAGTAATAATATTTTTTGGAAATTTCGCTATCGTAATTAAATTAGTTTTCCATAATCATAGATAAAATTACTATTTAATTCAGAAAAAATTTTGAAAAATCTTCAAGGAAAAAAGAACAAAAACTATATAAGTTCAAAAATAACAAAAGTATATATATATATATATATATATATATATATCTTATATTTATTTTTCTGTTGTCTTTCATTTATTTATATTATTTCTAGTTCAAACTGAAGAATTTTTAAATCAAAATTCTCTTCTTTTCAATTTGATTGATACCCTATTTAATGAGGAATTATGTGATAAACAATTATATTAAATAGTACCGTAAAAAAACACTATTTTGGTTAAAACATGCAATTACGTTTCAGTTTTATAATAACTTTCATAAAATATGTTTTGTTTATTAAAATTCGCACGCCTGATGATAAATCGTAATTTTGTAAATCCATACATCAGGCAGAAATTCATCGAAGCTTGAGAATCTATCGGTCGTACTTTCATATCGATACCACATATTTAAATAATATTAAAGCAGTGTCATAAAACACATATTCTTTGGCTTTAAAAAAAAAGGAAAGGCGTAGCGACCCATAACAGTTTCATTTGATATTCGCCACTTCTGCAGCTTCCATGATAAATAGTACAGTAGATTATACGGGGCGAGGAATACTTTGAAGCGCAGGTGTGGTAACATTGCAAAAACTCCATCGATAGAGGCTAAATATTTCTTCACTGAGACTAATGGAGTGAAAAACAGCGGAGTTATGCACGGTTCTGAGAGCGGACCCGTCGTGAAGAGTAGATTCCATAACCCACTAGGCTGAATCTGTCAACGAACCACTGTACGCAGCAGAAATTCAGAACAATTTAGCTCTGTATATCTAAATGATTCAGGCTCATCACTGCTAGAGCATTAAGAACGCTGATTTGAAACTGGCGAAATATTTGGTTTTGCATCGTCAAAGAGAAGAAAAAGGTTCTTCATAGGGTAAAGTTTGTCTTCTTTTATATATTTTCTTTCTTTTGCTGGAACCCTAATGCAGAGGCGATGTTTTATCTCAGATGTCGATTGATTCATCGTCCTCTTCCGCTTCCCACTAGAACACAGATAACATTTTTTAAATATCCGACGTGACTCTTTTTCCCGTACTTTTTTGAATAAGTTTGATAGAGGATGGTTTTGAAGTTCGTTGATTCATCTTTTTTACGATAATAATAGTCTACGGTTGAAATTCTTCGTTGAAGTAAAAAAAAAAGAAACTTAATTGAATTTTTTTAAAAAATCAATTAAGTTATAGAATGATGCATCATCATACAAACCGAGCTCTTTGGTTTTTTATCTAACAGAACAGAGTTTTCAATCAATGAGGGAATTAAAACTTCCATTGAGACATTTACACTCGTGGATTCTATTTCCTTTAACAAGCAAAAACTTTTTTTTTACGGGTAACTAATCTTAATTTTTTATTCAATATTCTATTTACCAATAATTTTCACATATTCCTCAGTGAAATTGCTAGAATTAGTGTTTAAGTTTTTCCTTTTTTTATTTAGTATTCAAAAGAGGAATGAAACGATAAGCCGGTTTATCGATGTTGCAATCCATAGAGGAAACAAGACGCCATTCCTGGAGGTTTTGTTATATAAACAGGCGTAGAACTCAGTTATTAGTTTATTAGAATTTTGTTAGCAATGTTTTCAAAGGGTAGGGAGGCCTTGGTTCAAAGGGGCATCGTGAATTGACAAAGTTTGGGAGCCACTGATATAATCTAAAATTTACTGTTCCCCAATGCCGGATCTTTCTTCTTCTTTCGCACCTCATGCTGGCTATTACCCTTCATATATAAGCGAAATACCACTGACTGACTCCTCCATTATCTCAGACTATTCAAAGCCGATTGACATTTGGTACGAATACTCATTTTGCAATGCTAGGCGCTCACTAAGAACGGATTTTACGGAATTCTTAAAATGTAGTTATCATCAATTTAATCTTTTCTTACCATATCCGGTTTTGTCATTTTGGCGACTTTGTCGCCAAAAATTATAACCAACGCCAAACGGAATATGACGCAAATGCTTATACTGTGCTACAATTAAGTTTACTTGCAAAGATTTGCGCGTAGAATGGAAAAATACCAAATAATTTAATATTGAAGCGCTGATGGATGGTGGCAAGATTTTGGAGACTCTTTTTTTTGCAAAATATCACCAAATATCTTCCACCGCCAAGTTGAAACATTCAATGACCTTGCATTGTGAATTTTAAAAAACTATACTATAGTAACTGGCTGATTTCGCTCGCCAGCTGATTTCAGTTTTCTTTGATAATGATAATTTTTTTATTGTTGTGGAACCTAGACGTATGTCTTAAATTCATAAGGAAAATATTTTATTATTAATAACGATTGATAAACTACATTTGTAAATCTAAAGCGCAATCTAACGAAGATATTGAGTTGGCTTTAACAAATGAATAATAACGGTATGTATTCATATCACATTAATAAAAAAAATAAAGTAGCTATCAAAATATTTATTTTTGATGCTGATAATTATAACCTAATATAAAATATCATACAAAGGTTTTGTTTTCCTGTATTGGTAATTTTTAGTTTTTTTGTTTTTGTTGAAATAAACATTTTTATTTTTTTAAAATGGCTGGATATTTTGTATGTTTCAGAATACAAATTAATTTTTAATGCTATATGATTTTAAAATTCAATGCAAATATATTCAGTGCAGTTCAAGATAATATGCTGCTACCGTAAGAGTTATCATTTTGCAAAAGGATCGCGTAATACGGGTGACTTTTTTATAAAAATTTTATTATATTTCATTTTTGTGTAAATTATTTTTTTGTTGAATTTTTAAAAATAATTTGATTTAAAAAGTTAATTTCAGTTATATTTTTTTAACTTGAAATGTATTTCATTGTAGGTTAATAAAATTGATTTTCATATTTACTTTTCATTTATAGTTCTTAATAATGGATGTTGAATATGTTTGGATCGATGGAATACCTCCTTTCAAAGTTTTTTTAAAATTCTTGGCGACGGGTATATTATTTTCGTCTCTGTCTTGCTGGTGTTCGGTAGCACCTCGATGGCGTATAAAATAAATATTATTGTTTTTTCTCACGTGTTTGACAACTTCAAGTCGGTTTAAATACTACCCTCAAATGTATCTGTAACATATAATACTAACGATTTATATTTTACCAGAAATGTAACCAAACACGTATGGATCTATTTGCTAAATTATAGCGTAGCAGGGAACTATTTCCCTATCGAACCTTCGAAGTTTATCAAGGTGGCTGCCTTATAGCTTCCTGTTGGGGGAAACAATTCAGGGGAAAAAAATATTACGTTTACGGTAGCAATAGTAGTCTGTTTTGATTTTTTTTATTTAAATAGTTGGATTAACAAATAAGTAAGTTAATCTTGGACATGATAATGTGAAACTTAAAATGAAGAAAATGTGTCATCTTTGAGTGTTTCAGCCTCAAGAAAATGTGTCTGTGTGGTTTCAAGACTCAGTAAATATCTAACATTGATTTTTCAAGTTCAAGTGAATCAATTATTAATGATGTAATTCTCTTCAACTAAATAAAGGTAAAAAGCAGAAGAAAAGATTCACTAATTCATTAGATATAAATAAGTAAGACAAAGCTGCTACAAAATATATTCAAGTCATCTGAAGAACATAGAGAAGCTGCTTCAAATATACTAAAAGCCATCACAGAGTACATGAGGCGTAAGAAAATGCTTTTCCCTTCTTCTTACGTGAATCAGGCAGCTGTAATTAAATACAATGATAAAAGATCAAAAAATTAATTTAGCGCCATGGACTTCCAAAATTTGTCTGGTTTAAATATGAAATATATATTATTCAAATGGCCATTGCTCAGCCAGCTTTGGCTAGTACCGTACTTTAAATTGAAAAACCAAGGCCAGAGTAAATTTAGTACTTGCCCTGGCTGGCCATCCTTTACAGAACGCAGGAGCCAGCTTTCGCTGCTACCTACTATAGCCAGTAGCGTAAACAGGCAAAATTTTATACCTTTCCTTCGTCATTGCCAGAGGCCGTACCTGTGGCTGGCTCCTGCTGCTACTGCTGTTTACCTGCTGTGGCAATCGTAAGAAAAAGCATTCGCTGTTGCCGCGGTAGCCGCGTAGCAGTACAAAACTTGAGCACCTTGGTACCAGCCATTTCGCTGCTGGCGGTTCATTACAAAGGCAAGAACAAGGGTATAGTAGCCGCGGCAAAACGCTCTAGAAACACAAAATTGTTTCATGTCAATTTTCTTGATATTTGTGTATAGGTTCCAAAATATAATATTATCGTCTCTTGCTTGGCAGAAGCGAGCGGGTATCAACAGTAAGGTATGTTTACAGAGTTTTACTCTTAGAGCGAAAAGAGATTTCATTTTGCAAATATAATAAAAAATAATAATTTGACGACATCGCTAAGTCTGGCATCATTTAGAACTTTGTTGCTAAAAGTACATCTTTTTCAATTAGAAATGGAGAGGAATTTTAGAGAAGGGTCTAAAGAGTGTCAGGAGTTTGTTGGTTGTCACAGTATAGCTTCTTCGCTTATTGAGTTTTGTAACTGTCTCTCGTACGATACATCATGCTGCGTGCTAGTGCTAGTTAAACAAGTGGTGGTCAACAATCCAGCTTCTTCAGATTATTTAGGTAGTAATTTATTTTTTGGTACAAAGGTATGTATTTTTTAGAGTACCAAATTTTTAATCAAGCCTCTCTCCCCCGTCAATAGTGTCCCGCTTTTCGAATGTTAAAATCTGGTCACCTTATTGCATAAGGGCCCAAATTCTCACCAATAATAAATATCACAACAAAATAATCATGATATATTACTGCACTAAATATCCTGCTTGAGAAAACAAACGATAAAGTCTTGAAAGCTTTGGATCTTATAAAATACTTCAACATTTTCTTTACATACATATACTTTCCCCACATACAAGACTCTTGACTCAGATAACATTCCTCAATTCTAAATATCCCAAAGATAAGCCAATAATAAACATTATTTCCTCAGTACTGCATGTCCCTCCCTCCTCCTTCCGAGGAGAGTAAAGGGCCCATTATGCGATTGTGTATACAAAATAAGTCTGGCCTTTTAGGCAAATAGCCAGGATGCGGTTTTAAGCGTTGACTTCGAGATCTGAATTCCGGGGTGCCGAATTTAAAATACACTCTCTCATCCTCAGACGATTTCTCCTGCTGTTGAAATTCCTTGGAGGAGAGAATTGGTTATGGTAATAGCATAAGAGAAATCGATTGAATTGTTTAGAGTAGAGAGAGATGATGAAAATCGATCGGAGAATGCAAGGAAACAGTACGGCATGAAATGTTCCACTCTTGAACTAGTAGCTATGAAAGATTCGAATACAGACGTTTATGCTCAGGATTGGAGCTTGCCAATTTTTTTGGATTAGATGCACACTATAACACTGGAGGAAAGATTTAATGGAATAGAGATTTGGAGTCACAGAGGTTTTGGCGAACATTCGAAGCTGAATTTGGGAGATATTAAGCTTTCACTGAGTACTCTCTCTGACCAAACTGTTGATGATCAATTAGGCTTATGAAATGATTTAGGATTCGCAGATTCGTATAAATTAATGCAAATGGAATGCTAATAAAATGCTGAAATGAAGGAATAGCCGGAATGAATAAAGAGCAGAATTTATATAATTGCTATAACGATGAATACTTTTGGCGAGGATCAAATCCATATGTCATTGTTAATAGGACATTAGTTGACAACGTTAATTTCTAATTTTGTATGGTGTCATATAGAAAGATGTTCGCTGGAAGAAATGAAAAAATGGATATGGAACTTTCGAGGAATTATTATCTAAACCGTTCATAATTTAAAAAGTTCTTTTGGGAGACGTGAAACGCATATGGAGGTAGAGCTAACAATAAAAACCAAATAGAGATTATTAGATTTAATTACTGTTTAATGGTTGTTGCAGTAAACCACTGAACACAAAGTGTACAATTGGAAACATGTTGCTTTCAAAGTGTGAAATAGATTTAGCAGCTAACTGCAAGTTCAGCGGAATAAATTTTCTAAATTGGATTTTCAAATAAGAAGAAATTTATAAAACGTGAAAATATAAAATTTTATATTTACTACTAATTCTCAAAATTTAAGCATCAGTAAAATGATGCATTTTATGTTATGAAGAAATCGATGAAAACTACGTAATCGGCGAACATTTCGACGTTGTAAAAATCTCTAGAGACATTAAGCTGCAATGATAAATGTTTAAAAAAAATGATTGGATTTAACGATTGCTATACTTTTACTGTTAGAAGCTTGAGAAGTAAATATATATTGATGAAACCCATGCATACAAGACTTTATAAGTGCAAGAACTGGAATAAATGCATTAATCTTGTATTTGGGAATTTTTCGAGTTGTGTTAAAAATACAGCAGCACGCAATGAAGTAAACATTTACTACTTTATATAAACATAAAGCACATTTAAGACTGACTATCTTAAACAATAAAAAAACGTTTTAATGAATCATCATAAATTTATTATTTTGTAAGTGTTATATAACTCACAAAGGCAATAATTTAGAAAAGGAAGCGAGATGTTGGATATTTATCATTCTTTTTTGCGAAATATTGCGACATTTGTAAAGTATAAGACGGACAAATCATTTTAGCGACAATAATTGCAATTATGTTATTTCTCTGATCCATAAATGAAGATTAAAAGTGATCAATATTTAGAATGAACTTTTAGAAACATTTAAACAACTATATATCAGAAAACGATTCAATTTTTTTTAAAACTTGCGTTTTGTACCATGCGCGTATTATTTCAGATTGTAGAAAACATTTCAGATAGCCAGACTTCGTCATAGCTATTCCTTAGTTTTTAAAATACAAAACTTTCTGGCTTTATAAAGATATGTACGTATACTATTTGTTACTTATTTATAGACCTTTATAAGTAATTAAAAGGATATTTTTTCTACATTTACAGTAGTAAATGATAGTAATACTCCAATTTATTACACACCCTCCTCCCCATACATGACTGATTCTGTCTAATAATACGTGATATGACTTCTCTTTCTTTCGTATTTGGATGTCATGTTGTCATCAATTAAATTCTGCTACAGTGTGATACTAATAGAAATAAAATTAGACTGAATTTATCATAATCCATACGATAGTTCATGAAGATGGTTTTATCGATAGGATATACACGTTAGATTAAACCATTGGAAAATGACAAAGCAAAAGAATGATATTAAAATGTTGAATATAAGGAGACTTATTATTTTCAATTTAACACGTTAAAAGCATTTTTATATTTCAGTAGTAAGTGAAATAAAACTGTTTTTTGATTTCTTAAAATTATAAAAAATAAAATTAAAACAAATGAAAAATAAAAATTCAAAATTTTGTTTTCTTGTAGATTCTGATCTAATAAAATATAAAAAGAAATACAAATGAAAAAAAGAGAATATACACACATACGATTAATAGGATTTTTTATTAGATAATCTTTTAATATGATTGTTGGTTTTTCAATCATGGCGCTGGTTTTTAGATTTTCGATTCACGGGTCGGGAGTTAGTACAGGAAGCCCTTTGGATTTGCCAAGTTTTTTTTTATTGCAGTGGGAATTTCAAAAGCTTACGCACTAACGTTAAAGTCCGCCTGGCTGCAATATAAAAGCAAAATGAAAAAAGAGTTCTGCCATTGCAAAGTTTTACAAAAAGAACAATTTAGCCATCAAAGGTGCGCTTTATTTATTTATAAATTATTATTAAAGTACTCATTTTAAATATATAAGATTTAAAGTAAACAGTTTAAGTATCGAGATAGTTATTGTAAGCCTTTCTGATATTAAAATTAAAGCAAACGATCAGGTATTAAGTGTGAATATCTTCCAGAAAGCCAAATGTAATTAAATTGAAGCAAACGATATAATATTGAAGAAGTCGCGTACGCCAAAGTGATTCTACTCAGAGCATGTAGCCGCTTTGGTGGCGAGATTAGAACTACTCAAGAAGCCTTCCAAAACGTTCACCATAATAAACATAAATGTATTGTTTGAGAGGCGAGATTCTGGATATGTGTGTTGATCGATAACATGCATCTTGATGTTTCTGTTTCCCTGCCAGCCCTCATTGTTTTCAATAGCCATATACAAATATAACAAATGCAGTATTTTTAAAAGTATATAAAACCCTCCTCTCCCTATGTGTGGAGGCTTAGAAAGCATTAAATCTATCTCACCCTCCCTACGTAGGTCATCAGGGTTATTTATTTTGGAATTAATTTGGGTGCAAAAATAGGTTCAGAATTAAAATATTCAGCAACAAATTTAATACAATTAATAACTATATTTAACAATTCGAAGATTGCTCGAAAATAGATAAATTAGAAAAATAATAATAATAAAATAGATTACTTTAATGAGATTTGCTAAAATTAAATTGTATAACTCTTTCTTCACCAATTCGTTTTATAATAAATTTTCAAATAAATATTATATATTCATTATTTGATCTAAAACTTCATAAAAATAATATATCACGTATAGCAATTGTCTTATACCAAAATTCTAATTTTGTATTTATCTTCCACTTGAAATAATATCACTTTAGTTGTTTTGCTTTCTTTCAATTACTATCACTTTTGAATTAAATATACTTTGGTATACTATACTTTTAATTTGATGCTATTTTTTATTCATAGCATTTTATGTGTTGTAAAACAAAGCATTTTGAAACTTCACCAAAGCCTTCTTCATACCATTTCTAACTACCATTTAAGGCCTTCAAAACTAACAAAATAAAACTATTTATAGCCTTATACTATTTCCTTCACAAGGCACTACTTCAAGAACAAAACCTTTACTTTTGGTACATACCAAAATTGCATACTTCATAAAATAACATAAGCAAACAAAAGCAGCATGGCCATTTTTTTGCCATTTGTAAATATTCGCAGCCATGAGTTTGGCAAACGGCTTCGCCATTCGCCGTTCGCCGAGCTTCGCTTGTACAGCTTATTCCCATTGCTTTCTACTTGCATGCTGTCCAAGTAGCCTTTTACCGTAGCCCGACAAGCCATGCAAAACGCATTTTCGCGGCTGCTGCCATTTGCCCATGGAAATATTAGTTAAAACATTGGATATTTTTTAACTTTAAATTTACTTAAAAGAGACATTTGTGAGTATTAAAAAAATTCATAATACTCTATAAAATCAAAATATGCATTTGAAAGTTTGTAGTCATTCTATTAAAAAAGTGGGAATAAATTCAGAAAAAAATTATTGTGATAAGACACGGCGCCAAATATTTGGAAACTTTTCTTTCTTGCAGAATGATACTGACAAAAGTCAACAACCCTTACTATCTCGGAGATAGTAAAGGGAGACAAATATCTCCGCTGGCTGAGTACAAAAGGTTTGATACTTCATGCTGCTTGAGAATTGCAGTACTCCCAGAAGGAAAAGAAATTTTTCTCAATCCTAAGACATAGGAGGAAAGAATATTTTGACAAGTAAAATTAATTGAAATATTAGTTAAAACTTATCGCAAACATCTAAATGTTTCTTGACATTGTTAGGCGAGTAAGAACGATTCCCAAAATTTCAGCTCTAGCTTGATGGGAAGTTGTTTAAATTAACGATCAGATTGATGTACACACACACCAGTAAAATTCAGAAAACGTTGTAAAAAAACGTTGTAAAATAATTCGGATAAAACCAACGTTTAAAACAACGATTTTTATATAGTGGCAAAATTTAGTAAGAAAGATTATTGAAATGTGTTAAAACTGGTCGCAAATATCTAAATATTGCATTGTAGGCAAATAAGAACGGTTCATTTCAGAACTCTAGCTTGATGAGTTGGTTAATTTAACGATAGAAAATTGATGACACACACACACACACACACACACACACACACACACACACACACACACACACACACCGAGCAGAACCAAATTCAATACATAAAACGGGTTAAAGTAATAAAATTAATTATTAATTCAGTACAAATTAAATGGTTAGAATGCAGTTCTTAATCACTCTTGGCGACAAAGAATTGACGATGACTTTTGCCAAATGCTGGCTACCTGATTTACGGACTTAACGTTCAACCAAACAAAAAAAATCGCCAGGATTTGATGCCAATTTTTGAAATCGCGCCAAGTGGTTGGGATAAAGCTGCATTATTGAAGAAAATACTAGCTAAAACTTGTCATAAATGTCCAAATATCATTGTTAGGCTAGTGAGGGCAGTTAAGGTTTCCAGATTTCTAGCTTGATGGGAAGTTGGTTAAATTAACGATCGAGATTTGATGACACACACACACACACGCAAGTGAAATTCAGAAAACGTTTTAATTTTAATAATCTGCAAGTAAGACCTAGAATTGAGAGACTACTACATTAACGTCAATTCGTTTATAGCGTAGTCATTTTGTTTTATACATTTCCGCTTCATATTTTCTTAGTATGCGCTATGTTTCCTAATTAGTTTTAGTACAGATTAATTTGTGGAATTGGAATCATATAGAAGCTAAAACAAGGAAGAAAACTAATTATGTATACATGTAGATCAATAAAATAACATACTCATACACTTGAACATGTGCATATAATTTTGTATAGTGTACTAGGCGTGTTTTTTTAAGTGGTGCGGCGTTTTTTTAAAAATATATAATTACAGTTGCAGCGCAACTGTCACCCTCCACACATGAGTTAGCACTGAATACCTTCTGTATCTGTTGGACAATCACAGACATAAGAACAGAAACATTTCGTCCCGATGTTTACATTTGTTTAGGGCATTTTAAAATACACACTACACACAATTTAAAATATCTCGATTGTAAAATACATACTGTACAATTCAGATTTTCTATACATAAAAGGAGAAAGAAAGCTGCCAGATTCATTGATAGGTTAACAGAAAAGCGATGAAAACCATGAGTTATAAGAGTGGTACGAAAACGGATGAAAGCATTTAAGATGAGGAATGGAGGTTTTCGACATGGGGGCGTTGCCTGACCCATGGAGGGGAGAAGGGAGTTATTCAATGACCTTGGATGTGGCGGCTGTTACAGTCCCTGGACCAGAGTAGGACCGAAGAAAAGAGTTAGGCCGGTCGCTTTTAGCTGCACTCCACCAACCAGGCTGAAAAATACTTCTCATTTCTGGCTTCTAGTTAGTAAGGAGTTTTGCTTCACAGGCGTTGTTGTTGTTGAGAAGAGAGTCGTTTTGCATACCCCCCCCCCTCCTGTATCAACGTGATACGAAGAAATGGCCAGTATTTGCTTAGAAAAGGTTTCTTTTTCCAGCCATTAAGTACAATTGATATCATCCCTCCCTGCTAGAACCAAAGTTTTACGTGGAACAGTTTTCCATTTTGAGTCATCAGTCGTCTCGTTGAATGGTCGACACGTGCACCAAGTGGGAATACCGGCTAGGTCGTGATTTATGTGCGTTGTCTTGGTAGATATACAGAGAGGCAAGTGTTTTGCACAGGGGCATGTCGCAATCAGTAGTTATAGGCTGTTGTCTGCTGCCATCTTGTGTTCAGTCCTGAGTCACCACTTCAGCGTAGATTTTTCTCAAGAAACATAGGGGTCTTTCCTAACCATGCGCGGAGGAGGACTGTTTGACGCAGTAGTGTCGGCGGCTGTTTTTCGAACCCTGTGGTCCAGTGGGTTGAAAAGATGAACGATTGCTTTTTTGTTTATGTTTACCAAGCAAACTGAAAAATACTTATCATTCTGGCTGGATTAGTAAGGCGTTTTAACTTCTGGCGTTGTTTTAGAGAGTCGCTGCCAGGGCATTCGACATAATCAAAAAAAAGTAAGTTCAAACAAACAATTTAGCTCATAAATGTGCACAGTATTTAGAGATGATCAAGGGGAATTGGTTTAGCTGTTTTTTTTTTTCGCCTCGAGATTTTGCGACACAATCAATTCGAGATGTATTGCGACGCGCCTTAACTAAGCACAAGTCGTGTAATCAAAACAAAAGGCATGGCATGCTCAGTAAAAGAGATTGTTTTTTGCTGCTTGAAGACAATGACCATCGAGGTCTCATCGATATATTTAGATTTAGAGATTAACATAGATTTTCCCTCTCTGGCCACAACTCTAGTGATTACCCTTCTGTGATTACCTCTTGTTCCTCTACTTGAGAAAAATTAAGGCGGTCAGCGGCAAGAGATTGTGATTGCAAGAGGATGTTAAAGCAGCCATGGTGCAGTGGTATAAGCAAAAAATTCAAACACTATTAGAAAGAAAAAAAGTTTATATTTTTAATGGCATTAAAATTAGAAAATCGAAAATTTTTTTGACAAAATGACATTTTAAGGTGTGCAGATGCAACTAAAGCGAGAATGCTGCTAACATTATTACTAAAATCACAAAAAAAAAATTAATTAATTAACTAAAATTTCTTCCATATTGAAAAAAATGTACAAATTCTTATAAGGTAGGAAAGAGCTAGCAGTTTTAGGAAACACGCGTAATACATGCATGTTATGTATAATAACATTATATTATGCAAATTGTTATCAAAAGAAATAAAATTGTGGAAATTATTTTGGTAGAGTGTTCCTCTTTTTCTTTTACTCATATTACGTGTAAAAAATCTCGTTAATGCTGTTTCACTATGCTCCTTGTCATCAGAATCCATCATAAGCTAGTGGAGTTCTTTCTTTACTGGAAAAATGTTTTAATTTTTTATTCTCTTATAATTAACGATGAAAAAAAGCACTTGGCATATATAATAAAACAATCAAATGAAGCCAGCTATCAAGAGATTAATTAAATATCATGCAACTTGAAAAAACAAACTAACTAACCATAGAGATGAAAAAAAAAATAATAACGTGTAGAATAAAGAAAAGACTACGTAGAGATATAAAATGAACTACATAGAATAAAAAAGACTACACAGGAATATTAAAATAATTACAAAGAATATAAGAAATAACAACATAGAGATTATAAGAAGGCTATAGGAATATCAAAAGTACACTTAATTAAAAAAAAAAAAGCTCGTTTCATAAGTCGAAATTCTTTCAATAAATTAGGTTTCAAAGGTATACCCTTACCTGTTAAATATGTTCGAAATTCCTAATCGTGAAAGTAGTTTCGTCACTGACGGGGGAATAGAAGTGCACGGAGTTCAATCGATTGAAGTTATACAAAGAGGATCGTTGAAGTTCGAAATTGATTTTTGTATGGCACCATAAGCAGGTAGAGTCTCCAAAATAATTTGAAAATGGCGAGATTCAAGACTAATTTGAAAAAAAGAAATGGGTGAAATAAAACGCCATCAAACAAAAGCACAAGAAGAGGATTTTAGTATTTTCCTTTTTCTTCATTTGCCTCGATAAATTCCATAAGGAAGAAAAATGAAAATTTCAAATTCTAATCAAGACTTCCGCCTTATTTGAAATGATAAATTTTACAAGACCTTCAAAATTCCAAATAAACAAACAAATATTCTTTGGAAAAAAAATTCAGTTGTTATAGATATTTTCATTATTATTATGTGGGATAAAAGTATAAGAATAAATAATGTTTAATGGATTTGGTTAGTATAAATTTATGCTTCCATTACAATGTAATGCAGATTTCAATATTTGCAATTTAATTCATAGTGTTTTTGAATTTTCTTCCATTTTACAATATCTGATTTATATCCTATAGAAATAAATTACACTTTACATTGGGCTTATAATCTAAAATAAGTTGTTTCAATGATGTTTTTCGATCTAAAAGTCATTGACCCACCTTTGTATGATTGATGGAATTATAACTCTTCCAAGGGATTTTTTCAACCTGACTCAAGGTTATAAGTGATGCTAGAAAACGATGCTTGCTTGATTTGGGTTTAGGTTTGGTGTTATTAACGTCGCACTAGACGGTGAAGATGGAGGGATTGTATGGCGCAGAGCCAGATGAGGCCATGTTGCCAAACAACCGTAATCTATCGTTTGAATGAGTGATTGATGATTGTTGGCAATTTAATGGATGGAGTGGTCGTGAATGAGTGATTTGTAACGGCGCAAAAGCCAACGTGGCCATGCAGCGCCAAACAAAGCCAATGAGCAAGAGCTAAGCTAGTAAAGTGTGAAACCTTGATCTAGACATGAAAAAAATAGAAGGAAAAATGTAAACTTTTGAATAACAGAAGGAGGGTTGAAAATAGAGAAAGATCGCTAGGTATCCTTGGGGCTCGTCATACTTGTTTACCAAAGAGAGTTAACCCATTGGGAAAGAAAAAACCACTAGGGAGTCTAGGGGTCATGATGCCCATTTCTACCAATATAATGCAGAGTCGCCAGTGTCACACGATATCCCCAAGGACAGGTTGCCTGGCTATACCCCCAGGAACACTGGTACCCATTTTAGTGCCTCTTACATTGAATGAGCTACATAGACTATTTTTCACATCCGGTCACCACATGGGTCAAAATGTCGCACTAGAAGCAACATAAGGATATTAGTGACGGACCTCGTAATTTTTTTGAATATCAGTTAAAATAACCCAAGGAGACGACACTGACAAACATCACCCTCTCCAAACTCCACATCCCGCTAATGGAAGGACTTCGGACCCCGATAGATTTAACGTATATCAGACTGAATGCACGGCTTGGTCTTTGAGTATGGATCAAACCTGCTGCCGACTAACACCTGCCATTAATTACGACCATGACCATTAGGCTACCACGGCCATGTATTTAATTGAAATATTGTTTTTATATTTAATCAAATATTAAACCTCATACACGCCTAATGAGGTTTAATGTTTTTTGATAACATAAAAGTAAACATGTTAGGCAACTAAGAAGTCATCAACGAGAATTTTTTGAATAACTGATTTATCCATTTAAAGCGCGCTAGCAAAACAACACAGGAGCTGTGGCGGACAGCAGAAATTTTAAGTTCAGTCAAGTGACCCGAAACGACACCTGGTCCTGTACCTCCCTCTAAAATTACATCTCTCCGCGGAGAACTTGGAATCTCGACAGATTTAAGGTGGATCAGACTTGCTCTACGGCGGATCTTTAATGGTATCAGGACCGAGACCAGGACTCAGCAGCTCTTGATTTGCCGAGACAAGACTACTGAACTACAGCCATTTCCGCCGAAGTAGGCTCATTTGATGCAAATTTTATTAATCCTCATTTTTTTATAATTAAAGCAATGAAAATCATATTTTAACAGTGAAATATCTGCTTTGCCTTTCCATCCATTACTTGCCGCTCCGCGCGAGCCTGGCGTTTTACTTCGTAGCGCATTCGCCATTTGCACCGCCGCCGTCGCAAACCGCTACGCGCCGTGCCGGCATCCATTTGGTGGGATCTACTCACCAATTTCATATAATTAGATATGCGAAAAAAGCTCCATCTAGCTATTTCTATTAAAATTATTTTCGTTTATGTATGATTTGCAATAGCAAAATCCGTATGGCAACCAATAATTATACGAAAAATGTTTGTGCTTAAGTACGAGATTTATAGTGCAGTATGCAAAAGAGCATTTATTTAAAAAGCTATCTCATTGCAATTTTCGCATCATTTATTTAACATTTAATATCTGAATGAACTGTTTCTTCAAAAATATTTTTGTTGATGACTTCCTTATTTTTTTTAAAAAAATACTTAATAACCAGGGAAAATGACATCAGGTTTATAGCTGTGCAGGCATTAAAACTGGGCCAAAACAGGCTGCTTCAACGTTTTGTAGTACTGCTGCATGCTTCAAAACCACTAACTTACTTTCTGTTGTACTTCGGCTAATTTACAAAGATACACACAGAGGTACTTACCTAGAAAAATTAATATAAATTAGGAAAAGTGAATAGCAATTACACGAACTAACAAAAAAAATACCAAATGTCTTACTAAAACCATTAAACCAACATCAATTCCATTAATAATAATAATAAAATACCTAAAACAAAATTACGCGAGAACATTATACCAAAAACAATTAAATATCAATCATCAGAAATTTCTAAACCTAGAAAATTCGTTTCTTTAAATTACTTAGAAATTAATTTCAAGTTTCAAAAACTATCGAAAATAATAAATTAATTTATTGTATGAAAAGTGGATAACAGTTATACCAAGTGCTTTATGTGCATTTATATAGAAAGGAAGAGAGAGTATGAAAAAAACTCAAAATTATTATTTAGCGTAAATGCTCTTTTATTGATGCCATATTTGATTTAAAAGAACATCTAAAATGAAATCACATAACGACACCTAACTCAATGGAAATCAAATCAAGTTTTATTTGTACAAAAGTCTTTAATGAATAATTAGATAACGAGAATCATAGGAAAATATTTGGCATTCTGGTGCAGCGTCTCTCTTTCAACAACAACGCCAAAACTTAAAATGCCATATTAACTACCTAGAAGAGACATTTTTCAAGCCTGGTTGTTACCCAAAGGCGTAGCAAAAATATTAAATCCTTTTCTTCGGATCTACTGGTCAGGGTTCAAGAAACAGCCGCTGACCTTCAGATCAACAATTCTCCCCTCACGGAGTCGAAAATCACTCACCGCCAGAAGGGATGATTTTTGGACTTGAATACCTAAATAACCACTTCTGTCCTATAACTACTAATTTCACTTGCCCCAAAGCAGAAACTGGCCTCTGTGTATCTAACTAAAGACAAGCGCATACAAATATCAACAGGGATATTCTGACTCAGGTGCTCGATTCAATGAGACCCGCCACTCAACTCAGAGACAATGATGACGTCAAATGGAAAACTTTATTTCCATGCATAACTCAATTCGACTAGAGGAGATGTATATCAATTACGGCAATGGCTGAAAAAGCAACCTTCTGAACAAAATACCAATGTTTTCTCTGCGTATCATAACAGATGATGGAAATGCAACGACTCTCATCAGCAAAAAGAAACACAGAAGTTATAAACTTGTAATAATTGGCGATAAAACCAGACTAATAAATTAGTCTGGTTGGTAAAATCATGATAAAACGATCAGTCAAATTTCTTAAGACCCACTGGTCAGGGAACAAACAACTTCTGCTCCCAGAGATCAGCAATGCCCTCCCCACCACGGGGTCCGGTGAAACCCTCACCAAATTGGCAATCAATAGAATAAGAATAGAGTGAAACCTTTTTTTGGTACGATGGATAATGGGATATATAAGACTCTACACTATATCAAGTTTTGCCGTATAATCATCTGATACTGTTTGGGCCTTTATTTGGTAGTGCTAACGGATATTTCAGCAGGTTGTTGATTCTAACACTGTATCTGAATACTGAGAATATTTAAAAAAAAAGAAAAAGTTAATATTTTGCCATGGCATAGTAGTCAGACGTAAAAGCCCGTGAAAACCTTTAAGATTTACTTTATGCACCAAAATTTATGCTAATAAACAATTTTCATCAGTCCAGCTAGAACTAGCTATAGTAAAATAATTTCCCATATTATTTCTGAAATTAAACTTACCTATCTATTTGCTTCAATGAAAAAAATCGGTGTTTGACATCATCGAATCAAATGGAGGACCATTAACCAATAATTCTCATTCGCTTTTTTTGTTTTGCGTGATTTAATAATAATTTGTTATGAGGGATTTTTTAATAATTTTATTTTAATATTTTTGTTATATCATTTTAATTACATTGTCAAAATTATTGAAACCTAATTATATTAAAATTATATGTTGTAATATCAACTGTTCATTTATTTAAGATCATATTTGGAACCTATATATTCTTTTTTATAATTTTCTAAATTAAATAATTGTCTTCTTGGAGTGTAAAGATATTTTTTAAAGGTAAGTACGTTTGTGTTTCAATTTTAAAATTCAATTTTTCTAGCGTCTCATTTATCAAAATTCTTATAAATGCTATATCTATATTATTAAATAGGTGCTTTCCTAATTTTTTAACATAAAAATGAAAAAATTAAAGCTTTTTTAACATAACAGTTGCAACTATAAACAAATCAATAAAATTAATAAAATGACTGTCTAATCTTTATTTTGAAAATCCACTACAGCTAGATTTACGCAATTAAAAAAATTGCAGATATTGGTTCTTTCCCATTAAACAAAAAATGATGGAGAAAAGTACTACATATCATGTTTGATAATTGGAACAATGTGACTGACAGAAAATAAATCTAGTGAAAAAATATCTTTAACATAATACTATTTTTTATTCTAAATTTATATTTACAACTAACAGGTAAAAAATAAAATTTAGCTTCAGGTAAAAAAAAAGCCAAGAAAAGAAGGATTACATCGTCAAAAAGAACAAAGGAATTAAACAAAAGGAAATCCCCAGACAAACATTGTCTATCATACTTAGAAAGAAGTAGCCTGATTTAGAAAGAAAGCAGAGATAATAATAATATAAAAAAATAAAAAACAAGGGGCTGAAAATATACAGACATGATTGCCCCATAAAACACCAAGAGCTCTGGGAGGATCTGTATTAAAACGTGGATTTTTTGAAATTCTATCGATTATTTTTTTCATGAAAGAGATTTTTTTGTTATCATTTCAGTAGACATAATGGTTGATTTTAAATCAAAATGCAAAATCATTCATATCGAACAAGTTCTGTGGAAGGAACAGTCATTTTAAAATAGAGAATTCAGTTTTTTCCTTCACACCACAAAACTTTTGGGTATGACGTCTCTATGTTATTTCTTGATTTGATTAGTATTAATGGATGGCCAAAATAGTCACGAATCAGCAATCAAATGAATAGAAAACAATGCAGCGACTAAATAAACAATTTTATTCAAACTGCAAGCAATAAA
>BMAW01131062.1:332-16578 GCA_019974015.1 Nephila pilipes
AAAAAAAATTCAGTAAACTAAAAATATTCTTTCTCAATGCTACAAATCGAAAAGCTCAAGTGAATATTTTCGAATGAAGCTCATTAGGAAGAATAATTAATATTTAAATGCCATAGTATAAAAATATAGTGTATTATAGTATCTAGAAATTCAAAGGAAATATGCAAAGTTTAAAAATGGCTGAATAAGCAATAAAATATGATAAAAATGCCAATATATGGCATAAATGACTAAATATGCATTTCATTGTGGAAATTACGATAATGATTTCAGAACGAATTAGCAATGTTTCAAATAGAACGTTAGTGAAATTAAATGCATATGCATGATACATCATAAATTTAATTTTAAGTCTAAATTATTTTTATTCATTATCAAACTTTTAAAATTTGAAATATCTTTCTCGATACTTCACTTAATTTCCTATCCGATCGTATCAAACACTTAGTTATTTATTCCAATTAAAAAAAATTTAAAAAAATGTAAAAAAGTTTTTCTTTTCACATCCTACTTTGGGATAACAAAGTGTATTTCGAATTTAAAGAATGAATTATTAGAATGATTAGTTTAATTAAAAAGTAAAATGATGTCATTTCTGGCCAGTTATTCAAACTATTGGTTGGTTGGTTTTATTAATGTCGCTCTAAAAGCAACACGAGGGCTATTGGCGACGGACTTTGTACTCAAACTATAGCAAATCTCTCTTGATATGTACGTTATTTACTTGTATCAATAAATGCATTTATTTTAGAAAGAAATAAGTATTCATTTTTTTCAACTGATTCAAAATCATTGTTTGCATACATATATTTACACGTAGATTCGATAATAACTCTTGATTACCTTAATGAAGAAAATTTGATGATGATTCTACGCATAATCGTTGAACTCAAAGCTGCGAGATATTTTAAACCATTTACATGGGTTTATAGCACAAGTACCAAATTTAGCTTAGTTTAAGTAACAGAAATGTGTGATGCAATCTGGACAGAAAAGAAAAATATGAAAATTGGCTTACAAAGAGTCGAAAAAGGGAAGGATCGCTTAACAATACACTTTCCAAGAAATAGTTTTGAAATAACTGAAATTTTGCCTACAAATCCATATCTTATTACTTTAAAAGGCTTCAAAATTAGAAAAACACCGAAGAAAAAGTTTTGTTAGCGTATAACACATCGATCAATAACTCCCGAGTCTAACATTGAAAACAACATTTTTTTTGCAAAATTTTTTTTTATTCATCAACATAACATCTTTTGTTAATCACCTTTTAGGGTGATACAATCGTTCCAACGCTTTTCCAAATTTTTTTTTTTTTTTTTTTTTTCCGCAAGAAATCTTTTTCGTTGCGAGTAAATAGCGATAAACAGCTTTCTGAATCATCGACTCGTTGCTGTTTTTGTTCCATCGAAAGCAATCGCGGCACCCACTTGGAAAAAACCTTTTTCATGCTCAATTTTTCATGAAGGATAGTAAATACACTTCCATATGATATCTGTGTCATCTCAGCAATCTCACGGAGCTTCACTTTACGATCTTTCATTATAATTTTTGTCACTTCACTCACATTTTCCGGTGTAACGGCTTCCACAGGTCTACCCGAGCGTTCCGCGTCATTTGTGTCGGTACGACCACGTTTAAACTCGGCAAACCACCGACAAATCGTTGCTTTTGATAGACAAGAGTCCGGGTAACATTTTTCAATCCATTGTTTCGCTTGCACGGTGTTTTTACCCATTAAAAAACAATGTTTTATCAGAACACGAAACTCGGTTTTTTCCATTTTTTAAACAAACTACAAAACGACTTTACTCCAACCTCGATAACTCAGCTGTTTCTGGTCCGATCGACTTAAAATTTTGACACGTTTCAAGCAAAGGTTAGTACTCTAGAAAGACCTGGTTACTGGTTTACTACGAGCGCTAACTCTGGGTTAGTCTCGGGAGTTATTGATTGATGTGTTAGTTTAACTGTGAAAAGAGCATTTCATACAAAAATTAAGACTTCCCACAAAACATGCTAAATCAAAAGAAAATGAGTATATTGACATTTTGTAAATTGAATAATACGGAATATAATCTTATCCAGATAATAGATGATCATTTTGATAATATAGCTCTTATGTAGGAATTTATGGCAATTCCAAGTTCTGAACACTGATATTTTCTTTAAAAAGTCATTGTAGTTTTCACTTTATTGCAGAATAAAAAAGATATGTTGTGTTAATTTCATTCATGTGTATCATTTTAAGATATTGTGTTTCGCAGTAATGAAAATTGTAAAAAAAAAAAAAAAGACTTGTTTATAGATTCTTTCCGATCAGAGAAATTCTTGATCTAGTAATCTTAAAACGACTGTAAAATTCAATACCAAAATAAGGTAGAAACAAACATCAAACACAGAGTTTTAAAGATAAAAGATTGAATTTTAATGATACCAAAAATTAAAATAATTCGAGATAAAAAACCAACATTTTTAAAAACAACATTTTTATATGATGGCAGAGTTTATTAAAGAAAAATATTGTATTGAAATATTAGTTAAAACTGGTCGCAAATATCTAAATATTGCATTGTTAGGCAAGTAAGAACGGTTCCCAAGATTTCAGAGCTCTAGCTTGATGGAAAGTTGTATAAATTAATGATAGAAAATGTGATGACACACTGATACACATATAGACAGACACACACCAAGCGAAATACATAAAAACGTTAAAACTAACTAAAATTAATTAATTCATCCGGTAAATTAAATGGTTGGAATGCAATTTAACCCAACCAGCCTTAGTGACAAGAATTATTTGGCGGTATTTTGCCAAATGTGGCTACCCTGGTCCGTTTTACGAACTTAACTTTCAGCTCAAAAAAAATCGCCAAGTGTTTGGGCTGATCTGCATTATTGAAAAAATATTAGTTAAAACTTGTCGCAAATGTCTAAATATTGCAATGTCTGGCGAGTAAGAACGATTTCCAAAGTTTCAGAGCTTTAGCTTGATGGGAAGTTGGTTAAATTAACGATTGAAAATTTGTTGACACACACCAAGTGAAATACATAAAAACAAATTTTAAGAAATCAATATTAGATCAAATTAAAAATTATTAATTAGTTAAATTATTAATTAAAAATCAATATTTAGACCAAATTGAAAATTATTAATTAATTAAATTATTAATTAAAAAATCAATATTTAGACCAAAAATTGTTGTTTTGAAAGTTTACTTTCACTTGTATCCCTTGGAAGCGTCATTCGGGATACCTTAGCAATAAAGACCAAAAACAATAAGTAAGCCCCAAGTGACTAGATGTTAAACACCATGGGAAAAAAAGATCATTAAGGATCACTTCGGGACCAAGATCCCAGAATTTACCTAAAGAAGTGAAGACCAATTACAACTTAAAATTATTAAAGAAAACACGAAATCAAAATCAAATTGATGAGCTCATTAATTTATAATTTCAGTGTGACATTTATGTATAGTATCGAAGAAACGTATCTTAAAAAACGCATCCAAGCATTTGTTCTAATTTCAACAGAAAATTTTAAACAATTGTCATAAGAGAAATTATTCACGGTTTCGACAAGAGCGTTCTTCCGTTTCATGTAAATGAAATTTATTGAGGTATTACCGCTTTATTTAACACGTGTATTTATTCAACACGATGTTTTTGTGTCAGCTGGTGAATCAGGTGCTCCTCCAAGAGAATGAATAATAATCATGCAAGTGTAGCTTCATAAACAAACATTACGTCATGCACAGCACGTGCACTGCGTTTACAAGCCAGCAACTACATGATTCAGATTTCTTAATTTATTATAAGAATGCACGTACACTGTAGCACTTTATCATCGTCACTAATTTTAATGAAGGGTTTTGGGATTTTTTTTTTTTTTTTTGTCTATTATTGATTGTAAATTTTTTGTTGAAGTTTTTTCAAAATATCAATAAAATCCCTTTGAAGAATGAATTCTAGTTTAAACAAAATATTTTAAAACTCTAGTTTAAAAAAAAAAACGTTTTAACTTCCTTAAATGTAAATTGTCTTAAATTATTCGAATAATAGAATTGAACATTAAACTTACTTGCAAAATAAAAGAATAATATGACAGATAGATACATCAGCTGCCGATTTCTGTAGACCGTAGCCATTGCTCTGGTATATGCTAAAAATAAAAATAAAAAAATTATTATAATTTCAGAAATTAAGGTATAATTTGTGTAAAGATCGACATTTTTATACTAAATCAAAATTCAAGTGCAAATCAATAATGAAGAGTAAATCTAAGGAAGAAAAAATAATTTTCATTCCTTTAATCGCAACAATTTCTCATTCTACATTTCCAAAATGTTATGAATTATTAAATACAATAATTTTAAAATCCTTATAATTAAATATATAGAAAATTTACAGAAAGATATGAAATTCTAAGTTAAATGCATAAAAATTCTACGAACAATGCTTTTACATCAGAAACTGAATACAACAGAACATTAAAATTATACAGTATAGCTGATAGATCCCTTCCAAAAATTTTATACTTGGAATAAAATTACATAATCACACGCATATTTTAATACAGATTAAAGTGTATAAAAAAATCCATTTCAGTATCGCTGAGTTTGAAACCTGGTTTTTAATTTAGAAGATAATTGTTCTTATCAATTCACTTTTTTGGTATAGTCATATTCTACCAGAATTTTAAGTACTTAAGAAGAGATTCCAGTCATAAAAACATCCTATCTAATCAAAACACTGAATCACCATACCAATGTAAGCCATTTGTTTTTACATCGTTCTTCGAATATATTATTACATGATTGTTTATTAAATCTACTTACTACAGAAAAAAAATCGCTGCATTTCTCATTTTATATTTTGAAGTGAAGATTTATTATTCTAAATAGATACGTATTTCAGTTGCTAATGCTATAGTTAACTTCAGGTAAAAACACGCATGCATCTTTTTGTTAAAATATCGTAACATACATTTATCTTTTGTCACCATGTATTATATATGGAAATAATTATCTAAAATATTTATATATTAATTAGACATAATTACCTAGTTCAGAAGTTTTACCAGTTTTTCTAAAAAAAATTATAATACACAAACTTCTACAATTCTAAATGAATTTTAGATAAAATTAAAAAAAAAATTGCAGTTTTGCAGCAGTCAAATTAAAATTTGACAGATTATAATGGTTATACGTATTCGGATTATCCGATATTTATAAGAGGTTTATTGAAGCAATCTGAAGGTGAATTTACTGCAAACATGAAGTAAAAGTAACCCTTGAATATCACGAAAGTTGGCCAAAAAACGCAAGTGAAATCGCATTATTTGATTTCGAGGTTAAATACAAATTGTAAAATTAAGTTTTTAATAGTTTCTATTGTTTCCATAAATATTAACTTTTTGAGGAACAAATTGTTTTGAGCATACAATAAAAATTTTAGAAAAGAAACGAACTATAATTTTCAAGTCGCGTCGTGTAAGAACGGAATATTGCGAGCCATTAAAGGACACTCCATTTACATTCCCCGATCTTTAAAAATGCAAAATTAAGGTATAACTAACGTTTGCTTGTAATAATGCAAATGTTGAATAACAATTGAATTGAGAAAATTAAAATAGAATGATTTTTTTTTCTTTTCATCTTAAAAATTTACTTTCTTCAAACGAGAGTAAGTAATTAACAATTTCGACCTGCATACAAAATTACAAATGATTTTTGAAATATTTTTAATCGACAACGAAAAAATAATAATTAATTCAAAATCTAAAACTTATAAAGGAATTGATTGACTCTGACAAACGGGAAAGAAAGAAATAATTAAATTTTGTACACATTATTCATAATTATAAGAATTTTAAGAAATGATATTTTATTAAATACTTCATATCAGAGGAATTATGTTAGAATAAAAGAGACTGTAAACACACTTGAGAAATCCGATCTGTGGCGACAGTTACATTAAGAAAAATGTTCGCATCATGAAGTCAACAAACGATATATTGACTTTTTAAAAAAAACCTATAACTTCATTCCCAGTTCTACAGACCATAAAGTGCTTATTCATTTAAATGGTCCTAATTGTAGTGGAAAAAGAAATATGGCAATACAAAAAGAATTTAAGATACTTGGTATCAACCAAATGTTTCACTTTTTTCATCGACAAAAAGAACACGAGTATATAAATTACAGCTCAAAATATCGTCCAAAGCACTTGAAAATTGCCCGAACAATGAACTTTCACCCTCTTAACTGAATTTTCTGACAGTCGAGCCAATCGCTGCGTTCTGCACAAAACGCCTATTATGTTTCCAAATAGCTTCCACAAGAAACAATATTAACAGATGTCATCTTCCACTTCAAAGAACATTTTTTATTCTTTTTTTTACTTGCAACCAAAGGCGAGACACGTAAGTACACAACGTCAATTTCGACGTCACATAGAACAACATTTAGCTGTATTTCAGAACATATCTTACGAGTGTTTAGAATTTCTTTAATTATATTAACAGCAGACGATTTTTTCATTTCTTTGACACTAAAAAAATAATGTATTGCTTTTTAGACAGGGATATTTTTACATAAGCTATGTTTTGATAAAGGCTATATTTAAATAACTGATTATGACCATAAAATAATAATTTTATTATTTTAAGAATGTTTAATTGATTGTCGTAAAATTATTTTTACGTACAAATCTTCAAAAAATTTTCATGCGCGATCAAATTTTGTAAAATTATTTAATCTTTTAATTTTTAAACAATAACTACAAAATAAAACAGACAAAATACTAATTTCGAAGAAAAACACCTAAAAGCTTTTCTTTAGAATTTATTGCAGTTTTAAACATGTATTATTTAAAAAAAAATAATTTTACATATTAAAAAATGTTAACAGCAAAGTATGAACGTAACTACAGGAATGTCAAAAAATTTAATAATACTTATAAATATTAAAAAACATTAAAAATTCATTAATAGATTACTTAACATCCATTAAATCATGATTTAATATCAGTGTCTATTTTAGATAACTAGATTATTTCCTGTTGACAATAACGAACAAATATTGACCTTGTAGTATAATTATTTAACGAGGGCATAATATTAACATAAAATGTGAAAAAAACTTTTGATAATATTCTAGGCGTTTTTAAATAAATATTTTTTTTGATCGAAACTTATTAATGAAAACTTAAAAGTTTTTGTAAAGAACATTAAAACTTATTATGCATTGGCAAGCAAAAAAAAAAAAAAAATGATTGAGAAAGTAATTATGATAAAAAAAATTTTTAATTTCTGTTCCATTTCTCCAACAAATTTTCGATTTTTCCGCTTATGAAACGCTATTTTACCTTATACATAAAAATATAAATGTTTACTGAATAAGTTCATTCATGTAAGAAAAAAAACACATTTTCATACAATTTCACTAAAAAGCAAATAATAATTATAACAATGCACATTTTTATTTACGTACAAAAGATATTCTTAGTTATTTATGTAACATTTGCGTTTTCTAAAAAAATATTTTCCCGTCTTTTCAAAAAAATTGCATTCCATCTCACTTTTTTTTCTTTTTTTTTTTTAAATGGTTGGGTTTCGTAATTAGCATTGTAGTAGAATAAAATCTAGAATAATTCGATAAAGTCCATTCTTATGTGCAAAAGTAAAATAAACCAAATAATATATAAAAGCAAACTTAAAAATTTATTTCAAATTTTAAAATTTGCCTTACATCAAATATTATTATTATTTGATGTTATACTTTTCCAATTAGATCGTCTATTCCATTATTACTTTCTGAGGGTTTTTTTTATGCTCAAAACAATTATATTACTTCAATTGCTATATTCTTATGCATTAACATAGTCAAATTTCGTGTACATTCCAAAGAGTCTTTTAACAAATCCGAATCCAGCGATTTTGTTACAGACTTAGATTTGATATGTGATACCAAACGCTATTCTATGCAATGGTCTACAATTAAATCGAGTCTTTCCCTCACAGCCCTCCATCCACAAAGCAGCCAATTTATTGACCAGTTTATCGCAAATAATTTTTAAAAAGAAGTCAGGCTTACTACACAAATATTTTCAAATATAAGCAAACAACTCATGCATATTCAAACTCCCGGAAGTTTATTTTCAACAATATTTCTGCCATTCTCTAGCTATTATATACATATTAGATTGTTGAATGATAAAAACGTTTAAAAACAATGGATACTATGACTAATTTATAGTAAAACCCGTTGCATTTGTAAAGGAAACAAAGGAATAAAAAATACTTCTTGAGCTATTCGTATCCTAAATGAAAAATACGTTATTTACGCACATTCAAATTTACTGTCCACAAAATAGTTTATTTACAGAAATAATAAAATTTGTGTTATTTTACAGAGAAATCGCATATGCGTCAACAATTTATTTCCATAGCATAGCAGAAACCAATATTGACTTTTAAGAAGGAGAGATTTAAACAATAAAATATTTTGATAAAATTATTTAAGGTTATTACAATTATGATGACATTTCATAAAATTTCTAATTACACATTCGAGTTTCTATTTCGTTTTATTCCAGCCACTAAGAAACGACTTTTGAATCATTGAAAAAGTTATTCCTTAATTCTAAAAATATTCAAGAATAATATAAGTTAAGTAGTAATAATAAAATAATTTTAAAAAAATAAAATAGGAGTCGTAATTACATTCCACAAGTTTTCTAATAACTATGCTTCCAGGTTTCTGTTTCGTTTTATTCGAGTCACTCAGAATCAAATCATCAATCGATCAGAAGAATCATAGGAAGGTTTTCCTCGTTTTTTTTTAAAAAAATATATAAGAATAATATTAAAAATATAACCAGAAATAATAATATAAAACAGGAATAATAAGTATGAAAATGATAGATTATGATGAGATTCCACAAAAGTTCTGATAAAGCATTATTCTGCTATTTCTGTTTCGTTTTACTCAAGTTACGAACTAACCAAAATATGGCTTAAGAATCATTGAAAAGCTTTACTCATTTTTTTAAAAATATATATATGAGATTAGCATATGTAGTAATAAAAAAAATAGTGTAAAAATAATAAAGATTCATGATTACAATCCCCAAAATTTCTAACTACGCGTTCTGGTTTCTGTTTCGTTTTACTCAAATCACTGATTAATCAACCATAAGAATCGTTGAAAAGTTTACCTCATCTTTTAAATACATAAGAATAATATAAGCAGCAATAATAACTTAGTATAAGAATAATATATATAAAGTTGGTAGTTATGATGACATTCCACCAAATGTTCTAACAAAGCATTCTAGTTTCGTTTTCGTTTCACTCAAGTTACTACGACACGACATAAGAATCATTGAAAGTTTTCACTAATTTTTTTAAATACATAAAAGTAACATAGGTAGTTATAATAATATATAAAGATGACAGTTATGATGATATTCCACAAGTGTTTTAATAACGCGTTCGGGTTTCTGTTTCGTTTTACTCAAGTAACTAAGACACAACTCTCAAGTCACTAAAAATGAGTTAAGAATCATTGAAAAGTTTGCCTCATTTTTCAAATACATAAGAGTAACATAAGGAGAAATAAAAAAAAAAAAAATAGTACGAGAGTAATATATAAATATGACAGTTCTGAAGACATTCCACAAAATTTCTAACAACGCGTTCAGGTTTTAGTTTTATTTTACAATTGAAGAATCATTAAAAAGTTTTCCTCATCTTTTTAAATATATAAGAGTAACATAATAAAATAGAGTAAGAAAAATATATTAAGATGTAAGTTATGATGTCATTCCACTTAAGTTCTAACAAAGCGTTCTGGTGTCTGTTTCGTTTTACTCGAGTCACTACGACACGTCTTAAGAATCACTGAAAAGTTTTCCTCGTTTCTTAAGATATATAATGTTAACATAAAATATAAGCAGTGATAATAATAAGCAAAATAATAATATATATAAAGATGATAGTTATGATAACATTCCACTAAAACGTTTTGGTTTCTGTTTCGTTTCACTCAAGTCACTACGACATGACTTAAGAATCATTGAAACGTTTTTCCTCGTTTTCTTTTAAATATATAAGAGATACATAAGCAGTAATAATAAAATAGCATGAGAGTATTAGATATAAAGACGACAGTTACGATGACATATTTAACAAGATTTATAACAACGCGTTCTGATGTCTTCCGTTTTACTCGAGTCACTACGACACGTCTTAAGAACCACTGAAAAGTTTTCCTCGTTTCTTAAAATATATAATGATAACATAAAAATATAAGCAGTGATAATAATAAGCAAAATAATAATATATATAAAGATGATAGTTATGATGACATTCCACTAAAACGTTTTGGTTTCTGTTTCGTTTCACTCAAGTCACTACGACATGACTTAAGAATCATTTAAACGTTTTTCCTCCTTTTCTTTTAAATATATCAGAGATACATAAGCAGTAATAATAAAATAGCATGAGAGTAATAGATATAAAGATGACAGTTATGATGACATATTTCACAAGATTTATAACAACGCGTTCAATGTCTTTCGTTTTACTCGAATCACTAAGAAACCACTCGAGAATCACCGAGGAGTTTTCCTAGAATTTCTTTTAAATGTATAAGAATAATACGGTCATTAACAAAAGTATCAGGGTTAAGAAACTTCACATCCATGCTTATTCTCTGAAAGTTTTTTTTTTTTTTTTTAAACAGCCCGCAACAACAACAAAAAAAACTTACAATATTTCAAAGAGAGGATTTCCAAACTTTTAGATAACAATCTCACAGAGAATGCATGCAGTTGTCAGACGTTTTCTTTTTAAAATAAAGCGCCGTGGCCCGCCATGAAAAGACAACACGTCTGTTCCCATGCTTCTGTTCAAAAGAAAACAGGTTTTCTGAGTATCATCAAGAGTGACATGCTCTAAATGAGCGGCTGGAGGAAAATTACAACGGCTGAAGCGCAAAAAAGAGAACCCTGTGAAGGAAATATAACTTTTAAAGCAGTGATGAGGGAGAAAGAAAGAGAAAGTCTACACAAAGGTGAGAGAGGCTTTTTTCCAAGGCTGTCTCTAGTCTCAAGGTCAAATGGGAGGAGGGACAACAGACAAAGTGTGCATGGGTTTTCGTTTTATCCAATGACCGGTACAGAGAACGGTTGCGGCATTTGTTTTTTTTAATTCCTTTTATTACAATATGAATGATGGTAGATTTCAGTGGGTTGTTGTAAATAACACCAGTTTCTAAAAGTATACTATACGTACTATGAGTTTGTATTATAACAATGTCTATTATACTGAATTTTTAAAATCTAAAAAAAAAAATTCTATAATTTTACTAAAAATGTCAAATAAAAAATAGTTATTTTCCGGCCTAAATTAAGCTGAAGTATTTTTATAATAAAAATTATACATCTTTTCAAACATGGAGAAGTATATATAAGTTATACATATATAAGTTTCTTAACTAACTTATAAGTTAAAAACTTATATACTTTCCTATATATATTCCATTAATTTAATTTTTTATTTCGTCTTTGAGAGATAAACATATTTAAATTAAGTAATGGTTATTTTCTTTCAATTTAACCATTCCAAACATTTTTAGACAGGATAATTTTCAAGAATCTTTTTTTTTTTTTTTTTTTTTAAATTTTTTTAATACAATGATAACATTTAATTTTAACCGAATACTCTTGTAACTTGTATTCTTATTAAAATTATATTTTGCTGGTTATTAATTTCAATTATATAATAAGTTAAAGTATTAGGGAATGTGAAAAAAAAAACCCTCTTTATTTTGGATCAGGAAACGGAAATTGAAGCGTGAGTATTTTGTTTACATGATAAAAATAAATGTTTCTTAAATGTTTAATTCTGAATCAGCTTTAAAGAAGTACGTAATACTACCTCTTCCCTGAGAGATAACGAACAGTTGATTGATTCAGTACATCAACGGTGCGCATTTCTATCTGTATTTCAATAAGAATTAATCACTCTTTGTAAATGTGAGCATTTAGTTTTCTTCCCTCAAACAGGGCATCTGCTAAATTTTAGGTAGCAGTATGTGTATTGAGAAAATACAAATTCCTACTTATTTTTTAATAATTGATGAAAAGAACAGGAATTAACATGTAAAAATAGATAATTAATACATGGTTATATTTTGATGTAAAAAATTTGCTTATATATAATGGTGTTTATTTTCAGACGAAAATAACTTTTTCCGTAAGATTTCCTAAAATTTACTTTGGTAATCAACGTAGCTTTTAGAAATGCGACATGTAATTATGTTCACATGTTCACAACTAACTCATTAGAGAAAATACCCTTCAACGAAATCATCAGTGCCTTTTTTTGAAATTGTTATGGGGGTTGAACTAAAAAAAGTAAGAATGTTTTTTTATTCTACAGTTCTTCTACATATGCAATAAAATTATTCGAAGCAAACTAGAAATTATGCAAAATTAAACATGAATTTCTGATTTTAAAATAAATTCATGTTGAACAATCCACATTAATGAAATTTTTTTTCCAGTGCCGTTACGTTTCCTGAAGAATCAAAATCGCATTTTATTATAAGACCGTAGTTTCATTTTTCCTGAAACCTTTTAACACTATTCCTCGAATAATTTTATCACTTCCTATCAGAAAAAAATATGTAACTGTTATTTATACTTACGTAGAAATAAATTATTTTCTATTTCATATAAGGTTCAAATAACAAAAAAAAAAAAAAAAAAAATGAATAATTTTTAATTACCTAAAAGTATTTTTAATAATTCTGAAATCAGTATTTTCAGAATAATAATTATTTTTATAAATATTTTTGGAAGTAGTTACAAAAGCATTAACGATAATTATTCTTAGAAATTGAAGCATGAGTGTGAAAATATTCGAAATTCAGTATTCAATATATATAAAATGAAGTAATGACGTTAATAATATTCGAAAGAAATAGCAGTGTTTCATTCCATCAGAAAAATTGAGACAGGAATTGAAATGTTACTGATAGCCTCCCATTCATTAATGAAAATCTAATATTAGAACACTCATTGAACTATTTTGGGGTCAACACACCAACTTATGAGTTTCCAGATTGCTTGTTTCGATAAGAACATATTTACTATCGAGTGATCTATGATAATATTTTCAACAAAATGGGTAATGGAATAGTTTTTATAATTATTTTTTGCACACTTATCGTGATTAATTAAGAATATCCTGTATCCCAACTGCAGTTTAATGGCCCCTTCCAGTCCTCTCAAAAATAATTCAAAAGTTGGTTCTTTTATATGACTCAGTGCTGCCAAGGGTGGTACAGTTTACTTTTACTATTTAACAGGTCATTGATTCCGGACATAAATTTACATAACACTACGGACGTTTAACGTTTATCAACCCTCTTCCCAAACTGATTTTATTACATTTGACATAATATAGCCCCTTTTATTACGCAATAAGATCTTCAAAGGATTCTAACTCCGAATCAATGTCTTACCACCCATTACGCCAATATTATGTAAAATGAGTTCTTGAAATCCATAATTAAACTTAAAGAGCTGAGATTTGAGACCTTTGAAGTTGGAACTATGTATAATTATATATACCTTTCAATTTACTAGATCTACTCATGAAACGATTCTATCTCCGTAATTCTCCTTTTTTAAATACCATATATTTCCGCAAATAAGACGACTTTCAAAAAAGATGAGGCATAAAATTTTCGTCGAAGTTCTATAGTTTTTGCGAATATCTGTCTTGTGAAGCGATCTCGAGCTATCAACAGCTTATGAATTTAGTTAAAATAGCGATCATCATCTAGCACAAATTTTATTTTCTTACATTTGGCAGCACTTCCTACAAAAACATTTGACGAATCACGAACTCACATGGACCTTTAACAAGTTGCGGTTGTCTAGTGGTCATGGTCACGAACTCTCTGCCGGTGTTGTTTATTCGAGTCGTGGATAGGAGTATTGATCCCACTAAAGACCTACCATGCAGCGGGGGTGAAGCAAGTTAAATCTATAGACGTTCCAAATCCATCCATCGGCATGGTTATGAAAGTGTGGGAGAGGAGGCGACAGCTCACCTCGTCACCTGACCGAGGTATAAGATTTCGAAGTCAATTGGCCGTAGCTTTCGTGTTGTTTCCAAGAGGGCCGTTAATAAACAATCAATCAATCTAATCAGTTTTATTTTCTAGCATTTGGCAGCACTGCCTATTGAAGCACGTATCGAATCACGAACTCGAATGTATTTCCAACAAATCCTTCACAAAGCATGGGATTTTTAATGTCGTGGATGTCTCTGGGGACGATTTGTGATGGGATACTGATGCGGAAATCGACTCCATAGGTACAGAATGAGACCCATGTGACGAGCTTCTAAACAACGAAAGTGAGGATGCATCAAGGAACTATGTTTTCCTCAGATGGTGAGAGAATTTTTCAGGATTTTCAATACATTAGTGAGTAATTTATTTTATTTTATAATGGTTATCTTAGAATGGTTTGTTTTATTTTATAATGGTCAATTGTTTTCTTTTCTTTATTTGTCTTGTAAATCGACTTGGGATTTAAAGGACTTTTTTTTATGATTTAACTAACATCCGATTTGCAGAAATATACGGTATACTATTTCAACACTTTTTGAATACATATTTTATTCAATTTTCATCAATCATCTAAAAAATTTTTTAATGATTTCCATACGCTTTGGACTATAAAAAGTTAATAAAATTATTAAAATTTAGTGCTAACTTTCTCGGATCATGCCGACCATTAATTTAAATATTGTCCCAGACTTAATTAATTGAAGACCTTAAAAATAATTGTTAATAATATTCAAATAATTTAATTTAATTGCCTCAATAATCGCTTGATTAAATGATTAAATAAATGATTAAATATAGTTTACTTACGTAAAAAGCTCTTAACTCTAAGTTTCGCTGCTTAAAAAAATACTAAAAAACGCTATAATGTTAAATTAAATAAAAATAATTACATTACACATAACGATATAATTTATCTCAAAGGATTAATAATACATTACTAAGGATTTTGTTAATGTAATTAATATCTTTAATATATTTTCAAATATATATTTTTAAACTCACAAAAATCAACGCATCAAAATTTGATACAGTTTCATGGAAAAAAATGTATTCTTTTGATACAGACATCGTATCTTCTTTATATTCAGAAATTTATCAAACATGGATTTATAAGAAAATATTTATGTATAAGCTTGTAATGTAAGTTGAAACAATGTTATACGTCTTCTAAATCAAGATTCTTCATCATAAAATATCCTTTTAACAATGGCTATTTGAGATACAGCAACAACCTATATACAGAGAAACATAAATAAAAAGAATGCTTTGGGGAGGGAGGGTGAATGGCATCCCATCGTTAGCTTACAAAAAGTAACCCTAGATACCAGTGGAATTGTAATTCGTGAGAAACACGAAACAAAAAAAAAAAAAAAAGAACTAAGAAGAAGAAGAAGAAAACTTAAACTTGCATTCAGTGCGGTAATGACTGTAAATTTGCAATAAAAAGTAATATTAAATGAGCAATCTACAAATCAATCAGAAAATAATATAGTAAATGACTTCAGTAATTTATCATATGATGAAGGTACGAATTACAGATTCCGTTTTCCTTGACTTTTTTTCATCTCACAGGGAATTCTGGGTAATGTTTTTTTGTGTTTGTGTAACGTGAAAGTGGAAAATTTCATATATCTCTATATGCCCTGTTTTGCAATGAGTAAAAATCTACATAAATATTTCTGAAATGCGTTTTTCAAATGAGCAGTTTAAAAGTATCATTATTGATAAAGCTGATATCGATGATAGAATTCTCATTTATTTAACAGTAATTAGATTTCTTTACTTTTTAAAGTTTTCTATGATATCTATAATGAATAATGTATAACACAACAAACAAAAAGGTAATTATTATTTGCATGTAAAATGTCACTGAATACAATAAAAGTATTTCATTAATAGAGAAACACCTGTGATTTTGATTATATAAAAAATTCATATTGAAAATAATTTTCTGCATAAATTACTTTTTAATACACACTAAACATATTCCAGATGTCTATGAGAAATAAATCAATTTTTCATACCAACTTATCTGAAACATATATTTCATAAAAACTTAATACTATCTCCTCTACACACACACACGCACACAC
>BMAW01131062.1:30563-52560 GCA_019974015.1 Nephila pilipes
ACAAGAAATTTTTAAATTTTTCATAAAAATGTAATTCAATAAATTAATTAAATTTTGTTCATCATTCCTGAGAAAAGAATAGAAAAGTATTTGCTGTCTTTGAAAGAGTACTTCTGTTTCAGTAGATAAAGAGAGGGGGGGGGGTGCCCTTCCTTAAGAAAATGCAAATTTTATTGTCAAGGTATCTTAACTATTTTTCTTAAATAATCACCATTTTTTTGAATTTTCGTAACTTAATAAAATTTATCAATACTTGAATAGTTTTAAATAGGAAAAATAAGATTGATATAGCATATTATTTACTTTTTACCTAGAGGTAATTCTGAACTTAAAACCAAGCTTTCATCATATAAAAAGCTTTATTTAGGATTGAGATTTATTAAAAAGATTGATATATTAAAAATATTTACTTTAAAGATCACTAATTGTAAGCAATGAATTCATAAAGCTTTAGAATCATTATGATAAACTTATATATCATCATTCTTCTAGCTATGATGGCTTTCGGCGTGATTTCTTGAATATATTTAATACATCAAAATAAATTATATTTGCAAGCAATTTCGAATTGTTGAAGCCTGTATTAATTGTTTTGAACAGATGTATATTTAAAATTTCTGTTCACATACACATAAAAAATTATAATCCTTAAATGCTTCACATACACATAATCAAGAATAAAAATAATAATTCAAGCAATCAAATTCGAAATACATTTCTTCCAAAAGTAAAATACATAGAAGAATATTTATTCTTACTGTATTGTGAAAAATAGATCATGCACCTTTTATACATTTAGAATTAATTTTCTGTTCAGCGGCATAAAATATTCTGTGTACATAAACAGGGAACATAAATTCAATATCTATTTTCTTCATCAGAAAAAGACGTATTAACTTTTGAAATAATTGAATGCATATTCAAATACAATAGACCAATGGTTCTTAAATTTTTTAGTCTGACAACCCCACTAGAACCCTTAAAAATTTCGAACGACCTCCTTCCCCCATACATAAGCATACACAAAATAAAAATCATATTGTTTAATTTATAATTTAATTAAAAAAGTAATTAATAAATAACTTTCAATTCTAATTTATTCAATTTTCAATAAAAATTTATTTTGTTAAATCAAAATCAAATACTAATAATTTTTATTATCATTATATATAAAAAAAATAACTTTACTTTGAAATATAAATAAAATAGTTTCTCTTTTATAATTATTGAAACGAATATCAATCTTAATCGACAGTATAGTTCTACATTATATTGTTCTCGTGATGTACACTCTTGTGACGTAACAGAAACAACTGACTATACTAGAAAAGCGTTTTCTTTCTAGTCCCGCAGCAGCTCCGAGACTTATTCGCCTGTGTTGCGCAGGGCGTTACGTATCACGCGTGTAGGGTCATATTTTGATTCGATAATATGCTGAAATTGCAATGCAAAGCTCGATAATAATACATTTCGGGGTATTTTTTCAATATTTAAATAAGATTTACAGCTGAACTTAACCAATATTGCGATTTTATAACTAAGCTTCACAGAAAATGTAACGTACGAAACGCGATGAGAATACATTTCGATTCACGTTACTTTAAATTCCTAAATTAAATTTTCACGACTTCAACTTTTCGTTTTGTGACCCCATTTGGGGTTGCAACTCACTATTTCAAAAACGCTGCAATAGACCATTCATGGTTAAAAAATGAAATAATGACGGATAATTGTTGTACTGAGTTTTGGTTTCAATAGCATTTCCTTCAAAGATTAATTGTAATTTCATGAAAAGATCATTTAATATAAATTAAAGGAGGGTCTGTCTCAGGTAAATTCATAGTGATTAAGTATACCAAACATTTTATATAGACTTTTCCATTTTTGAGTAAATTAAAGGTCTGCGTAATGGTTGGAAAAATATTGCATAAAATTTCAAGAATTAAAAGCCTTGTCTACGGAGCTTATTGCTATAGGAAGTCATTTAATTGAAACTATTTAATCTTTAAAGTGTTTCTATTTTCCCATAATTTAAAAAATTGTTAAAAAAAAAGCTGAATTTAGTTTCATCTACGAAAATTGAAAGAAATTTTATGGGAAGTAAGCACGGAAAATAATTAAATAAAACGTTACCCAGATTTTCATTTCTCTGTTAAAATCCTTAAACGCTTAATTTCTCTTCAGTTAAATAGACTGTGAAGCTCCTCCAATACCGTTAACTTTTCAATTACCAATAACTTTCTCACAGACGGAAATTTTCCCCGGGGAACACTTTCAACTTTAACAACTTTCTCACCAAGAACTCGAATGAAAAATTGTTTTGATTGTCCGTTACGGATCATCGAATTTTGTCTTCATCTTTTCCTTGTCTATATTTCGCTCCAAAGGTACTCAATTTTTTTTAATTCAGAGATAAAATTGCATTGTTGATTATAAATAATACGGATTATAATAACTTTAATATATTTCCACACATATAAATTCATTTTGTAATAATTAAGAAAATAACCGTCACAATAACGAGGGTTGTTCAAAAAGTACCTGGTTTTGACAAAAGTTAGCATCGCTAAGGCAAATTGATGTAACCACTTAGTGCTGTCAACTGTTATTGCATTAACAAAATAAATGTGACACATATTCTTGGAGTTAGTTTTGATTGTTGCAATGACGAGTTATCGTCATTATTTTGCATCGAAATGTTACCATGGATTCATAATTATACACTGAAAGCCAAGTAGCAATCAAAATTATGGATTGTTTCCAATGGATCTGTTTCAAAGTAGGCGAAGATGATATCATGGCCGGAAATGTTATGGCGACGATTTATTTATTTTTTTAAATGAAGGGGGTGTCTTACTCGGCGGATATTGTTAAAAAATAACTTTTTTACAAATCCTTTTATTCTAAAAAGATAATACATATTTACTTCCAATAGAAATATCGAAATTGCCTACTTTTTCCAGAATATGCTTAACATAAAACTATTGACTAGTTGTTCAAAAATAAATAATCGACAAAAAATGGCCACACGAAAGCCCGACTACAATATATTTAGATACAACATTAATAACATGACACTTAATTTAAGTACATATATATTTTCCCGCCAACCATTGATTGAAATGTTCTTTTTCTCCTCTGTTAAATAAAAAAAAGTTCTTGTTTTCAAAAGTCTTAAAAATTGAGTCAAAATCCGTATTAGCATGAAGTTGAGGCGTAGTTTGCTTCTAGCAAAGCGAGTGTTTAATGCTTAAAGTAAATTACCTGTTTTTAACAGAGTTCTTAGAAAAAGGGAAAACGATCCACGGAAAATAATACAGCGAATTGCCTCATTCCCATTCCAAACTTATTTTCTATTCCAAACACAGATTCTTTTTCAGCCGTCCATCATATATTCTAAAATATCTCAGGAAACCATAAAAACAGACTGGTTATCATCGGAAACACAAAAAAAAAAGTAAATGTGTAAACACATATCTCTTTACTAAATCTAGACACAGTACATGTACTAGTAGCAGTATCCTCCAAACACTCACAAGCTAACAAACAAAATCTGAGTAAACATCAAGGGAGCAGTGCAATTATTTGTTAATAATGATAGGTTTCGGGTGTGTTGACCTACAGTTCTGCAAGTCGCTTTCAAGACAAACCTATTTTATCAAATACAAGTCTTTTTTACGACTTTACAATGTACACACATCACAACGGAAGGACATGCGTTTATAATCTAGACACCTGCCCCGTCTATCAGCTGTCTTAAATCCAGAAGGTAAAATGAAACAGTTCTCATTGATAGTGCTTCCACGCTTGCTCAGCCCCATACGACAAGCGGATGTAATGCTGTAATCCTGTGTAACGGATTTAAACTTTATTTTGATGTTCTTTTTTGATACCACCCACTATTGAAGGGGGGAAATTATTTATGGACTCTTTAGCATCACTAGAACGACTTTGCAAAGTCTACAAATTCTTAAGGCTTTCATCTACCGACCATTTTGTTTTCGTGCACGTAATATTAATCCAATGGAATTTCGACTACCGTTCACAAATATTTTCTGTTGGATCTATTCGAATCCAATAAAGTGCATCTGAAAGAGCAAAAAATAATGATGGCTTCTGTGGAATTATTTTTCCCTTCAATTTTTTAAAAATATTTTTACCCCTATTTGAATGATTCGTTTGTGAGTCTTCCGGTCTTTAAAAAAATATTTTAAAATATTTCTAAGACTTGGAGGGCAGGAAATAATTCCGTAGAAGCCTTTAATATATTTTGCTCTTTTAAATGCACTTTATTGCATTCAAATAGATCAAATAGTAAAGATTTGAGAACGGTAGTCGAAATTCTATAGGACTAACATTACGTGCACGAAATCAAATTGGCCGGTAAACGGAAGCCTTAAGCCAATGGATAATATAATAAAAGAGATGTTTCAAAGTAAAAAGATTCGATTGACGTAAATTTTAGCATTTTTTTAGCATTACTTACATGACTTTGCAGAGGCAAAAAAAAAAAAAAAAATCTAAAACCAATGGATTATATATTAAAGAGATTTTTTATTGTAAAAAGATATGATTGACATAAATTTTAGCTTTAATGCAAAGTAAAACTTTTTATTGGTATCTTATTCAAAGTTAAAAAGGTTTCAATATAAATGGGTTTCAATATTCTGAACAAAATTTAATATACATTATAATATCAAAGAAAAATTTTACTATTAACATATAAACTAATCTCTTTAAACCTTTTATTCACATTAATATACAAAAAAAACTTAACTATAATAGATATTAATGTAAATGAAGTTTCGTTAAGTTTTTAAATTTACTGCTGATACAAATCAAGTAATTTTTTCTCGCCATTTCAATTATTCCTATGAATATTTTTTTTTATTGTAGGAGATCAAAAAATAGTTTTGGATGGATGAAAGCATTCACCTAAAATGTTCTGTAGTATGTCTATATAAAGCAATTCTGCAATGAGACTGATTATTAAGATCCCAATAAAAATCAACACGTGGGCTATTGTCAAGGAACCGCGTAATTATGAGCCAAGTGATAAGGACGATATCTTAACTGTGGCACCTTCTTTTCCAATCTACAACCCCACAACAACAGGAAAACATGGAGCCACGACAAATTCATCATGCAACAGTTCCGCTACACGGAGGATCTTTAGTGGCATTAAAATTCGAAATATATTCATATATAATTATCAGAACATAACAGAACTCATAATTCGAACCTTCCATTCGACGGAAACAACGCCGGCCAAGCGTTCATTTACAAGGCTACCGTTGCCAATGAGAAGTTTAGAGGGTTAAATAATTTTATCTGTTAATCGAGAAAATAATTATTTTCCAATACAGTTTATAACCAATAATGATGTAAATTTGTTTCCAAAAAAATAATTATTTTAAAAGAAAATATTAGTCCTTTTTTAAACTTTCAACGAATATTGATTCACTTTGTTCATTAAAAATACACAACTCGAAATTGTGCATTGTCTTAAAAAATACAGACGTTTTAACAAAAAAAAGAAAAGTTTTGTCTCGCATCATCGTTACGTTACTTACTGCCCAACATTCTAATAAAATGCCGAATGTAAATGCATCAGAAAAGCAAACGAGTTTCGAGTATTCATTATTCAAATGAATCAATGAAGTAAAACTCTTGAGGTGAAAGCAGTTTGTGTCGAGAATTATAATCTTCTCCCCAAATTTAAATAGGTAAGGTTATGTTCTACTAATATGTTGCACCACAGAGTATACGATTAATGATAGGTTATGCTTCAGAATTAGTACCTTACAAGGAAAGAACCTATAGATTTGTTTTTGATATAAGAAAAAGATCGTAACTTCAAATGTTGAGTCATGATCTTTCCCACTGAAATGTGTAATTTTCTTAAGCGAATTACTTAAAAGGATGATATATAAAATAACATAAGAAATGAGACTCTAAAACATCACATTCTAGCTCACTAGGTTAATTATATTTGGAGATATATTTTGAGTTATACAGATAAGTAGCGACAGTAATGTCTGTGAAGATTAATGAATGAAAAATTAAAATTACTTAATTCTAGGGGTTAAAACAACCCAAAACTTTGTGCTAGTTTATGGTTAAGTGAATCGTTTACTGAGCAAAACTTATAAATAAAGGTTGAGATATCATTTTAAAAACAAATGGATAATGATATAGTGACAACAGCAACGAAACCAGTTAAAAAAGTACCCGAATTAGGAAAGAGATTCGGAAACGAAATAACTCACTATATTCTAGTACATTGATCATTTTTCCTTTTCTACGTCCATCAACATGAAGGCCATTGCCTTTCAAAAAATCGTCACAATAAATTTTGCCATCGATGTGACCATCTTCGTCTACTTTGGAGTAGATTAATTGGAAACAACGTGTTGTTTTGATTGTTGCTTGGTTTCTAGCATATAGTAATGAATCTAAGTATCATCGACGATGACAACTCGACACAAAATGATAACAGCAACTCGATGCGACAGCTAATGGCTGCCATTGATTCATAGGTTAGTTTTGATTCAGCAGTAAATGGTATTCAAATCAAATTTAATCTATGAATCAGTGTCATATCTGTTTTGGTTCAGTAAACCAGATGGCAGAACACAATACTAACCATAATTTGTTTCAGCCACATTGTTTGTCGTCAAAAACAGATATATTTTGAACCAATATTGCATAATGTTTCAAGTACATGAGGGAGTTACGAAACAAGCTAAACACCTCCGAAACACTCTTCATTATATTCAATACATTTGTCCAATCGGGGTTTCTATTGTTAGAAACATTTTAAGTACTTAGCTACAGTATGATAGCCGACATTTTCTCCGTTTTTTTTTTCTCTCCATCGATTCAGCATCGTCAAATCAATGTTTTTTTTTTTTTTTTTTTTATGCCCTCTTCATGTGCAAAAAAAAAAAAGAAATCACATGGATCAAGGTCAGGTGAGTAAGGTGAATTGGCCATAGGTTTGCTGCCGATTTTGGGCAAACAATGGAGCAAAAGATGGTATTTTGTTTCTGGTCAGTCAGAACACGAAGCACAAATTTGACACAGTGATCCATCTCATTCCCAAATATCCAGTTAAAATATTCTGTAAATAAGCTAGCTCCAAGACAATCCAATTAACACCATAAAAAAAGTTCAATGTTCATGATCATAGGCCTTCTAACACACTTCAAAACTTTTCTCGACATTTTCGTCCGTATGAATAGTCGACGGAAGTCGAGAATGAAGTTCGCTAACAATCGACATGTCATCATTTTTGAATCGAGGAAACTATTCGTACATTTGAGTGTTTTTGTTTGTAAGCTATTTTCAACATCACAACAGTTTCTGCGAGCGTTTTTCTAGAGCAAAATTTCGTAACTATTCGTTGTTGATTTAAAATATGTAATCTTAAGAATCGAAGAAAAGCAAAACAGCTGTGGCGAAAAAACTCAATTAGACAGGCAAAGAATGCAAAAAACAGACCATTAAGGTACAAACCAAATTTTAAGAAGCGTTTCATATATAAGGATAATTAAATAAATTCATAAAATAAATTAATTTTTATTTAACATTTTCGATTTATTTTATTACCATTACGTACATAAAAATTCTACGAAATATGATATATATATATATATATATATATTCATTTACTTTGGAACATCGTCATCACACAACGAAACTTGTCAAAAAGATTCCCTTTAACAGTTGTGGAAAATATTCTAGGGATTCTTAACCCTCTTGGACTCTTTATCAGTGATATGACTAAATCTATTTTTCTATTGTTAACTGAGCTTTGGTTTTACACTTGCCCAGGAGTGAAAATTTAAGTAATGAAAATGGGAGAAAAGCTTTAAAGTTAAGTGAGCAATAGCTGATAATTTAAAGAATTTATGCATAATAACGTTTAAAGAATTTAAGAGGAATTTAAATACAATTGCATATGAAGAACTTATTTAAGAAACGTTTTGTGATTTCATGAGTGAAAAAAAATTAATTAATTAAAAACCAACATGTCGAAAATTTATCATGCGAGGAAAATGAATTTTTTCCGTCTCGAGTTAAAATGTTTAAATGATGAGATAAATAGTTTAATAAAACAGATTTAGAGAAAACATTAAATTTTAAAAAAATCTATGCAGAAAGCAGTTTTGGGGGTGGAGAAGATGTAAATTCTGTTTGTTTTTCAGTCTGGCGGTTATTAGATCGGGAGAAATTTCTTCTTTGCAGAGAACCGAGAGAGTGTTTTCTGATTGGTCGGTAGAAATGACTCCTATTGAGAGGAGGCGGTGCAGTGCGTACTATGGGATTTTGTGTGTAAAGGGTTATGGAAATTTGAGAATTTTCTTGAAAATAAATTAATCTAGTAAACTCCCTCGTTGTCTGTGTAAAGGGGTGTATTTTTCTATGGCTCGGATTGTCCTGTTTGTGGATGTGTCGATTCTGTTAAAGAATTGAACAGAAAGTTTTTTAATGAAAGTTTTGAGAGATGGGTAATTAATAGAACTTGAGATATTAATATTTCGCATGAACCAGTTAATTCCCATTAACAATGACAAATAGGATACAGTCGTAGCGTCCGCGGTAACCTAGAGTCGTGGTCACGGACTCGCGACTGGCGTTGTTTCTGTCGAGTCATGTGTTCAAAGTCTTGAAGCCACCGTGTAGCGGGATTGATGCACATAGTCGAGGACCCAGCTTGAAGAGGGAGGTGCCAACACAGGTATTGTCCTCATTATTTGGGCGAAGTTCAAAATTACGAGGTCCATTGCCAACAGCCCGCGTGTTACTTCTAGGGCGACGTTAATAAAAGAATAAAATCAAATCCGATACAATCTTAAAAAAAGATTTCCTACATAATTTTCACAATTCTAATCGTGTTTAATAAATGGGAAATCACTGTTGATGGCTCAAAGGGAATCCCGATATCAGTTTTAACTTATTGCTTAGTTAAATTAATTAATTTAGTAAGTTAACCACTAACAACGAACATTTTATTTTTATGGAATCCAATTTTTCGCAGAATTAAGTAAATAGCGGCTAAACAGCCACGTTCCAAGTGTAAATCGAATTTGATCAATAGTAAAAGGGACATTTAGAGAAAACAAGGTAAGCTAAGCGCATGATTATTTCTTTTCACCCATTATCTGCAAATTAACATCATTTTTAGTTCTAATGTTTAACAAACTTTTTCCAATTACATTCCCTTAAATACTTTTACTAATTTTTAATTTAATCTCAAAAAAGTATTTGTTAAAAAATGGTGTTAGTTCGAAAAAAGAAACAAATTGCTTTTATAATATTTCTCCGTTTTCGAATAACAAGCGATAAATGAATCGAAAATTAACAAACTTACATTAATATACGGCCCCTTGAGAAAGTTGCAGACATCGAACTTTCGCACACATCTTAATTTCCAATGCTGTAAAATTATTACATGAAAATTTTGGATTTAAGACATTCGGGACTTAGAGAAATTAAACATATAAAATTTATAATATTTTCATGATACTAATTTTTTGAATTTTGGCATCTTTAGAATTATAAAAAAATATCAACAAACTGCAGGAAAGATCTTTGAGAAGTGGTGTGTTTAATTTTTTTCTTCCGTCAAATGTTTGAAACATTGTGTGAAATCCACTTTTTCATCTTACATCAGAAACTTTTGAGAATTAAATTTGAAATTTAGCCTATCTTACGACGAAAAAGATCCGGTACCCATAATAAAATTCTTTTTATACGTTAATTAACAATTTTAATAAAACTACTTGATTTACTCATTATCATCATAATTTATTTCCTTTATATATATATATATATATATATATATAGTCATTAACAGTGAAATCATTTCTATCCAACCGAAATGAGTTGCGTAATTTAGTAATGATTTTTTTTTCAAAGATTGTACATTGAAAACACTCTTTAAATCTTCCGTCTAGCGGCAATTTTGATTTCGTGAATGTAATGTTCATCCTACAGAATTTCTATTACCATACTCAAATCTTTTTTTATTTTATCTATTTGAATGCAAAAAAGGACATCCGAAAGAGCAAAAATAATGAAGGTTTTTAAGGGATTAAATTTTCTTCCCGATTTTTGAAAAGGTTTTAGAATATTTTGAAAGACCGGGAAACCTACAAAAGAATCATTAAAGTAAGGGTAAAAAAATATTTTTTTAACCGAAGGAAAAATATAATTCCTCCAAAACCTTCATTATTTGTTGCGCTTACCGAAGTATTTTTTTTTTTTTTTTTTTTTTTTTTGCACTCAGATGGATAAAATAGTATGAACTTGAGAACGGTAGTAACAATGCTATAAGAATAACATTACGTTCAACAAAATCAAAATGGTCGGCAGCAGGAACCCTTAAATTCTGCGTGATTCATAAAAATAATTCAAAATTGTTTATCATATGTTAATTGACTAACATTTCATTAATAACGAACAATATACATATTTTACGACCTTACAATAATATGTACATCCAACGAAATTATATATAAGAAACTGAAAATATTAGTTAAAACACCTTTAATACATCAGGCATACATTTTTTTTAAAAAAAAAAGTTATTTCAATCAGTTCCTAGAAGACCTGTTTATTTTAGATGTACTTTGACTTTTCAAACACTTTAAATACTAGGTTATTCTTAAAGTAATGAATAGGTGTCTGCGCCATGACCTTTTACGCATAAAAGTAAAGAAATTCTTTTGTGTTTACATTTAAATTGCTTTAAAAGGCAGTTGAACTTGATAAAAAAAATTTAAAATAAAAGAAGGACCGCAAAAAGTTGTATTGACTGGTTAACTTCAAATAGGTGCCTAGGAGGGGTTAAAAACAGGAAATATTCTAAATACAGAGTCACGACAGCTAGGTTCATGACCGAACAAATACAATATACTTCTCTCTCTTTAAAACAATACTTTTCCTCTATACGACTGAAAGGTGTTTTAAATTCAAAAATGACCTCTTCTCAACTTTTCAAGTAGAATTTTTTTTTTAAGTGTCAACGGACATCTTTTCCGGAATAGCAGCAAGCGAAGGTCGCTTACCTTTATATTAGCAACATTCGCCTGAATGTTAATTTTACAGAATTTTTTTTTTTTTCGAAATATTTGTTGATATATTCAAAATAAAAATAATTATTTAAAATCAGTAGAACTGTTGAACACATAGAAAAAAAAATTAGAAACATTTCTTACAGAATGAAACTTAAAACAAAGGATGTAATTTCTCCCATTATAATTGCATAGTTAAATAATATTCATTGTATATCGAAGTAGCTATTCATGCGCATGCCACATGAAATGGAATTATTAGTATAAAAAGTACAACAGTGAATAATGTTACACAAAAGCAGAAAAATAAAACCGTGACTATGTGTTTACATTTTATTCCACCGATAAAACAGTAAAATGTGATACAAAGAGTTCATAAAAAATGCCTCACAGAGGAAATAATACATTGAAAAATTACAAAAATAATTTAATAACAAAACAAAAATTACATAACTTTACAATAGGCTGAATTAATCGAAAAATGCCGTTTCATTTTAATCTTCATCAGAACTTCTGTACCATATACATAACACACAACGTTGAGGTGATGTTATCGTTGTCGATATAAAGAAAATGAATTTGAATGCAATAAAGTGCATCTGAAAGAGCAAAAAATAATGAAGGTTTCTGCAGAATTGCATTTCCCCCCTCCGATTTTTAAAAAAAAAATAATCTTATTTTAATTATTCGCTTGAGGGTTTTCCGATCTTTAAAAAAATATTCTAAAATATTTTTAAGAATCGGAGGGATAATGTGATTCCGCAGAAACCTTCATTATTTTTTGCTCTTTCGGACGCACTTTATAGTATTTAAATAGATAAAAATAGTATAGATTCGAGATCTATAAAAAATAGTATAGATTCGAGAGACATTCCATTTGATTAACATTACGTTCACGAAATCAAAATGGGCGGTTAAAGGGAGGCTTAATAATAATGAATGTTTGATTTAATGATTCTGAAAGATTTTATGCATTTATAATTTTAAGTCATAACAAAATAAATCGCGCGAGGTTGCGTGTCTCACACAGCTAGTGTCAGCAGAAAGAGAGAGAGAGCATTAGATCACGCAGAAAGCTTTTATACCAAGGCGGGAAAAGAGAGCTCTGAGAAATAATTTTGTTAAAGCAGCAATTAAAAGAGACTCGGGAAATTATTATAACATGCGCGAATCCAAAGGGGAAATCATTATATTGAAAAGTGAAAGAAAACGTTTGGAGTGGAGAAACTGAATAAAAACAAAGAAGATAAATTGATTTACCACCACATAGAAATATATATACATATATATATATAAATGAAACGATATTTCCTAAATACTGTTTTATCTCATTCTTTTAGATCACTTTTACTGATTGTAAGAGATAAGTACGGTACTCATTTTGAATAAACCTTCATAGCAAACTAATAAATAATAATTCATTGCAATATGTTTCAAAAATGGATAACAGCGTTTATTTATACTTTTGCTTCATAATTTAATAATAATCCATTACAAATTTTAAAATCGGGAACAACAGTGTTTGATCTTGGTACTTTTGTTTTTTGATTTAGTTACATTCCATTACAAATTTTAAAAACGAATAATAGCGTTTGATCACGGAATTTTGGTTTCACAGTTTAATGATAATATATTACAAGTTTTAAAAACGGATTACATTAGCGTTTGATCATTATATTTTTTTCTCCGCAGTTTAATAACAATTCATTATTAAATTTTAAAATGGATACCAACTGCGTTTGATCACGGTACTTTTGCCTCATAGTTTGCTAACAATCCATTATCAGTTTCAAGAAAAGGAAAACAATAGCGTTTGATCAAGGTATTTTTTCTTCATGATTTAATAATAATACATTACAAGTTTTAAAATAGGATAACAACAGCATTTTAGCACATAATTATTGCTTCACAATTTCTTTTCAAATGTAATAATTTAAAACACAAAATTTGTCAGCAACAGACAGGGACAGGTATAAATGAGTATATAGAAATAGTACGTTGTGCACAAGGAAAATAATTTTCCAAAACCTCTTCCACTCGAAATCCGTGATGCAGTTCATGGCTATCTCTCTCCAAGCCCTTGTCTACTTTCTGCATCTCTCAACGCCCACACTATTCCATCTAAATATAATGATTCCAGTAGTTGAAATTGCATTTAAGCAATTGTAAGCGAAAGGTACATTTTATACATTACTGAATGATCATGAGAGGTAACTTCCATCACGTACTGCCATAAGAACCTTTTAAATGATAAGAGTGTAACGGTAGGCTCTATTTTCTAAGCCCTCCAGGTTACACCCCTTGAGAAAACTTGCAAAGGTCGACTGGGTCGACTTAAAGAAAGTCACGCCTAGCTAAGGTCACTGAGATCAGTGACTATCCACACCTACTTTCCCTCGATGTTCTACGCCATTAAAGTCTCCAGAAATTGACCGAATGGCACTGTTTTTGATACCATTTTGCTTCTATGAACCACGCCCTTTAAAGAAGATGCGATTTATTTTCAAGGGGTGCTTAATCCTTGCTGGATTTTATCCCCGATCAGGATGAAAATTTAAAGTGACACTGAACATTGGATCCACACTTGTCCAGAAATAAATTAAAATTAATAAAATGATTACTTACGTAGAAAATTAAATTAAAAACACGATATATAAATTAAGAATAAAATACTCAATTGATGAAAAATTTAAAGAAAGAAATTGAAACTTTATTAAATATATGAGTAAATATATGTACAAATATTAATATTTACGCGCATGTTTAAATCATATTGCTTATGTACTGAACTTGAACACAATCGTATTCGTTCGTAATACAAAGATAAGATCTTTGTTTGATTTTAGTTTAGGACCAAATTCAGTTATTGAATGTAGTATTATTAAAAATCATGTATCATTTAATGCAAAGAAATTTTTGAATTTGCAACAGTCGGGAGGATAGAGGTGAGGTATGGATTTAGTTGACCAATAAGGAAACGGTAGTTTGCAGTCTGAATTTGGAAAAAATATTTTGAAGGTAGAGAAATTTTACCTCTTCCCGGTGACAACGAGAGCGAAGGAACGTCTTTCAAGACTGTCTCTTCGCCATTTGTCAAAGAAGCCGACAGAAACACATTTCCAGACAGAAAATTGTTCCAATTTTCATGAATATTTGTGACGTTATTTCACGTAAATCTTTGTATGATGATGTACTTTTAAAATTTAGAAATATTCCAAGAGTGCCCCCACCCCCCGTTTTTCACTAGAATACGTAAAATTCGACAACCCATTTAGCATTAATTCATAAAAAGCGAAACACGGAGCACATTTTACACCTGAAAAAAGGGATTGATTCGGATAAAAATAGGTAATGTAATAAAATACACTGGTCTCTAAAAATAGTGAAGTCAGAATAAAAAAATTAATGTTCTAGTGTTATGTAATAGGAAAAAGTGTTCCAATTTTGGGTCCTATTCTTTTACATTACGAGCGAAACCAACCTTAAAGCAACGTCACTATTCTTATTTCATCAATTCTTGCCAAAGGATGTAAACGAATATTCACTTCATTTATTTCGACAAGAAGTTGAAAGTTTAATATAAACAGAAAATCAACCATTATTTACATTTTAACACAGGGTTGATATCTTTTATGTTCGAAGTTCGTATAGCTTTTTCCTAGAAGCCAAAACAAGTTTCACTGAAAAAAAAAAGTATTCCCACTAAGCGTTATCTTATTATTTAAAAGTATTCCATTTTCGCGTTATTTGGTTCTTCCCCACTGCCCTCCCTCAGGGAACATGAAAACTTCCATTAAAGAATGAAAATAATTGTCTGAAAATGCTGTTTAAAGGGAGGCAATTCCATTTTTTTAATACGAAGAGGTACTGCATCATTATGGTAACAGTACAAGGCTATCTTTTATTTTTATAATGTATAAAGAGAAGCTCTTTTTGTTTAATAAGTTTATTTACTATTAGAATATTTAACGAGAGTAAAAATTAATATAAGCATCTCATATATTTTAAATCATTTATTGCCAATACCAATTGTTTATATCACAGAATACAGAGTAAAATAATTGTATTTTTCATAATAATGATTTTAAAACTTTGTAGAATGCTAATAAATAGAAAAAAAATAATTTAATTAAAAAAAATTAAAAAGAAAAAATTAAAAACATAGAAACAAAATTACTATGATCACTCGTTAAAACATCCCATTTCCTGCACAGACTTTGAGCAAGACATGACGATAAAGTGGATTTATGAAAGGATCTCCGATTTATCATAACTGCTTCAGGAAAAAAGGTCAGTGGACAGATATGATTAATAGGAGAAAGATTTCGAAACTTTTGCTGGAAGGGTGCTTTCTTATCTTCCGAAAATATCGAACATTAACTGAGAAAAATAAATGATTGAGAACGTTATTTCCTCATATATACGTACTACCTCAAATTAGAAATAACTATAATAGAGAGACATGCGCAATAAACAAGCGCCTGATTGTGTAATTATATGTTATGCTGACATTAAAAGGAGGTTTGCGGAACGGTAAAATAAAGAAATCACAGCAAACAACAAATTGAATCTAGTTCCGAGTATTTCAATCAACAGAAGCAAAGTTCGCTATCGTAACGGAAGACACAATCCGTACCAAATTGTCCCATTACTCAATTCAAGTCTCTTTAGGATACATTATTATATGTAAATTAATTATAGCAATCATTTAATCAACCAGTTAGTGGTCCCTGAAAGCGATGTACTTTACGTTCGCTATTAACTATTTTCCATGGAAAAAAATTGGACTTCACATAAATATTTACTCGGAAAGTATAGAAGCAGACTTAATTTTTACAAGACCTTTTATTTTCTTAAGAACAGTACGTACATAAATAACATACTGAGAAGCAACACTAGGGCTCTTGGACGGACATCCGTCACTTGACTGATGTTCAAAATTATGAACATCAGTCAAGTGACGACTACGACATTCAAACTGTCACCTCCTTCTCTGAATTTCCACACCATGCCATGGAGGACTTGGAACTTCAAAAGATTTTTAACGAGTTTTAGTCCTGTCACATGAAGGGTCTTTTGTGGCAACTGGACTTGAGCCGACGAGTCGAAGAAAACAATATTGGCCGCGAGTCCCTGACCACTGCGGATACATTAATTAATGAACTTCTACATTTATTCATGTACAATATCGCCTGTTTGAATATTAACAATTTTTAATCACAAATTATAACATAAATTATTAATGTTAACGACATCATAGTTACTCATATTCCAACCTAAATTAATAGTATTTAATTAATATATATTAACCAACCTATAATTATTCTTAATATATATTACAACCCATATCAATTGTAAACATATTCACCATTAAGCTAAAAGACACGTACTCTATTCGGTCTGTTTGATTTTCATTTTTTGAGTGGGACATATTACAAGTATGAATTTCTATAAAAAAAAAAAACATTTCAAGCAGGAATTCTATGGATTTATCTTGACGGTTTAAAAGCAGAATTTTTTCGAGAGATTTTCCGTGAAAAGATGCTTAAAATTTGTTTATAATCATAATACGAGGGAGTTCAAAAAATACCAGTGTTGAACGATAGATGACGTTGCTAAAACACGTTGTGACCACGGTAGCCTAGTTGTCATGGTTTTTGGACTCGCGGTCGGCAGTTTTCGTCCAGTCATGGGTTCGAGGCCGTATGACACTAAACAATCGCCGTATAGCTGGGGCTGATACATGCTAAATTTGTCGAGGCTCAAAGTCCACCCATTTGCATAGTATGCAAGTTAGAAGAGGAAGGTGCCAGCTCAGGCACCGTCCCCATCACTTGACCGAGGTTCAAAATTACGAGGTCCGTCACCAACAACCCTCCTGCTGTTTCTAGAGCGACTTATTTAAACCATTCAATCAATTTAAGGCAAGTCGATGATATCATTATGTGCTGCCATCTGTTAATGGACGCCAAAATACGTTTGACACTGATTCATAAGTTTTTTGATTTCACAGTAATTGGAAGCCAAATCAAAAATGGTGTCGCAAGGAGTTGTTGTCATTTTGAGTTGAATAGGCAACATTGATCACACTTGGACTCATCATTATAAACCGGGAAACCAAGCAACAATGGTTTGCTTCCGATGAATCAGCTCTAAAGAAAGCGAAGTAGGTCTTCCTCGACCTGAAAAAATATAGTGACAATAGTTTGGGATCAAAGAGCGTCATACTCGTGAAACTCTCTCAAAAAAAAAAAAGAAAGAAAGAAAGAAAGACGGTCAATGGAAAATATTAAAATGTTTAACTTTATTCACATTTCGTCAAGAGGACTTTTTTGAGCCCTCTTCGCATTATTATCAAACTAACTTTCAAGTTTTTAACGGCAAGTAAAAAATATATTATTTCATTTTATGAAACGGATTTGTAAGAATGCTATTTCTTAGATTCACATTCAAGTTTCGCATGCAATAATTAACATAACACACCAAAAAATTACTATTAGGTATCCTTATCCCCTCCCCCACTTTTTTTTTTTGGAAAAATTGAGCTACTTCTCTTAAGTAAAGTCATACTGCGTTCCTGGAGACCTATGTAATTATTATCTACCACGAATCGAAGTAACAACTGATGGTGTTACGAATATTCATAAACAGAATTAGGCAACAAAGATTAATTGCAGAGTGATTATGTAGCACTTCGGGAAAAATATTGACATAAATTGATTCATTTATTAAATTCAAAGAGTTTGGTAGATTACAAGAACATAAAATGCATTTTTATACCATAATCAATTACAAAACAAACAAGACAGATGAATGAAATTTTAAAAAAAATTAACAATTCGCTCAAAAGCAAAAAAGAAATCATAAAAATCGTTACCTATATTTCAGTGCACAAGCTGAGAATTTTTGGAACTTTTTCTGTGCTAAATTAAGTAAGTTGGCTTATATACGTATCCCTTATGGTTTACAAAAAACGTATGTACTTTTCCGTTAATAGCGAGCAAGTGATAAATCGCCAAATACGTGTATAGCAAGTTTTTGTCTCTTTAGTTTATGTATCTAAAATTATTAGGAAAAAAAATAATTCTAAACGAAATTATCATTCTTTCTATGAAATTAGTTGTTTTATTTTCGTAAGTGTTTATACTACAAGATTGCGAGTCATCGTCCAAATGAATAAAATTTTGCTAAAAATACGCACACAAAAATAACAACTGAAAAAAATTATTTCACTCTTCTAACATTTTGAATGTCTTGAATACAACCTTTATGTTACAAAGGGGGGAAATCATTTAAAAAGGGGCATACAAATATTTTAAGGGGTATGCAAAAAATACTAGCATAGATCCATGGATAGATGGCCCAGCAAAAAAATACTGTACACATTCCGCATATTAGCATAAAATAAAAATAATAATAATAGATAGCATAAAGATACTAGACACACATCGCATACGGGATAACAACTTAATGTTAACAATGTGCTGCTCAGATAGGATTACAAGCATTTCTTCATATCGTCTTATATACCAGATTCGAATTTCAGACCGATTTTTGAAAGGGGGGGGGGGAGATGCACGCTTATCTTACACATGTGGATGGCTTATAATCAGAAATATATGGTACCTATTTTGAAATGAGACAGAACAATGTAAATATGATATTTTACGAGCCACTAATATAGGTATATTAAGAAATAGTGAAACTTAACATAGATGTTATCAAAAATGTATCACATTTGAATGGTACATCATTATTTCAGATACAAGAGAGATAACATTTTTTTATTTTTTATTTTGCTTCTAATCATTGATTAACTGTATTCCAAACAATGTTTCTTTATTTCATAATCAAATTTCCTAAAAACAGTTTATATCAAGTTCTACCTTTCATGAATGGAGTAAGAAATTAATAGAGTGTAATGTCATTCACACTAAAAAAGTAAAAGCACTAATTTATTTCTTTATTACTATCCTAAAATTTCGATTAGTGATGAGACAGAGTAAAAATTTCTAATTATTTCAAGATATTTCATGAAACGCATTAATTTTATAGATATAGAGTACAATGATTTGGAATACTAAAATACGCATTATTTTTATTTAAAAATTGCAAAATAATCCACAAGAAATGTGAGAAGTTCAATGCTTAAAATAATCAACAAATTATTAAATTTCATATTTTTAAAAATCAATAACATAAATAGATATGCTTCTGACTACAGCTATTTTGATGTACAGATATATAAACTCAACAAAAAAAAAACTTAACTTTTTAAAAATTCTAAGAATTACAAACTAAGTACCCTCTTTAAAGTTTTAAAAAAAATTTTAGTTGACTAAAATGTAATTTAAATTCTTAAAAGCGATCTCTATATGAAATCTGACGATAAAAAAATCAATATCAATTGATTTCATGTTTCTCAGAAACAAATAATTAGAATTCATGGAATGCATAATTTGAATGCTTCATCTTAATTTTTTTTTAAATGAGTAGAAATTGTTCAAACAATATCTCTGAAGAAAATTATTTTTTGAAAAACATGCCAACAAAATTTTTATAATTTTTCAATCGAAAATAAATTTTACCTGGAACGAATTATACGAATCATTTAGAAACACCGCCTTTTATTATCATTTAACATATTTTCCTGTGAATGACAACTCAATTTTCCAGTTTTTTTTCTCTTCTTGTACAGACATGAGCTGTAACAAACGATGACAAAAGCAGGAAGTGTCGAAATACTAAAAGAAATATTTTCAATTCAATATCAAAACATAATTATATTTCAAGCTCTTTTGGCAACAGTTCAAAACAATTTTTTTTTTTTTTTTTTGAAATAGCATTGTAAAGTCCGTTCAGACATAACAATATGTAAAATGAATTCTTCGATAAAAGGAAGAGGTATTAATCCGGGAAGAATATGTTCATTTACTAAACTATCCTGAAAGTAGGTTAAGCCCTTTGAACTAAATCTATTCGTCTATTTGATTTTATTATTAATACAGTAAGAAATAAAACCCAAAAGGTAAAACGGAAAGCAAATATTTAACTATATATTTAAAAATATCGAAAAATAGGACAAAAGATTTTATCTGTTTTCTGAGACAAAAATCATTTTTCTACTTTGTTACTCAAAAGCTTTTTACTCTAAGAAATGAATGAATTCTTAAAATTCATGAATCAAACATAATTCTTAAGCGTATGAGAACATTTCAGTCATTTGAAATAACGCAATAATGATGAATTAATATATCATACAAAAAATATCGAAACAAAAACTGCACATCAAAATTATTTTTCAAGAACATTAATTTTTTTCAAGAATAAATTTTTAAAAGATAATACAGCTTACTAATTCCAAGCTAAATCAACTTTTAGAAAAATAATCAAAACACAATGCGTGTCTGAGACTTAAAACACGTTTTATTCTTAATTTTAATTCATAGCATCAACGCCATAATATGTGGATAAAATCTCCCTCAACCGAGTGTTGTGTGTTCTAAAATAAACAATGACGTTTTTTATAGCCGCACTGTAAAGCATACGACCCACAACGAAACCCACGCAAATACGTTGCGAAGTCGAATTTCTATCAAATAATCACACAATAGCACCGCGATGCAACCTGTTTACCAGAGATTTGAACGAGCATCCTGCCATTTATGATGAAGTTTCGAACATTCCTTCCAGGTGGTTGAGGGACAGCCCACCAGGTGTAACACATGTCCGCATGGTCCCCATCATTTGGCGAGTTTTCTCCATCTAGGCGCACATCTATCCTGATCTAAAAATTTTCGCGCGCAACTGAAAACGAAACGAAAATACCCGTTTTGGCGAAACGAAACAGTAGACATTGCTCCATCGGAATGTTGTTTAATACAATTATATCAAATAAATATGTTACCCTTTAACGGATACAATAAAGAAATATTAATTTTCAAATAAATATAAATTTGGCAAATGAGTAAAGAAACAAATTTGCCTGCAGAAAATAATTTTCATTAAGGACAAATAGAACATTCATTCAGATTTTTACAAGAAAAAAAAATTATTTATTAGTGGTATGAAATTAATCAGTAATTTACATTATTTACTGTCGATGAAATCATTTTCTTTTGATTAAATGCAGACGATAAAAAAAATCATTACGACCCCATATTTAATTTTTCACGTTATTCAAAAGATTCCTGTTAACACGAAATAATCGTCTGTTAAATAATTATTGATATTCTAACATTTGTAAAATAACGAGCTAAATTCTTTAATATGAAAAAGCGATGCGAAATTCCTGTATAATTTTCTACATTTGCAATCGCAGTTAAAAAATTTTATTCAATTAAATAACTGCGATACAAGAAGTTATATAACTTCCAAACAGCGAGAAAATAGTTAATTTTTAGTAAAATTATTAAAGAAAATAATAGTGTTTTAACAAGATATGTAAATCACTTATCAATATGTTACTATTAAGAATATGGGAACAATGTGAATTTAAGAAATGCATTGGTTAAAAGTAACGCTAAGTTCTTTTAGGTTTTTCTATACTATAATGCTATATATTAACGCTTTTTATCAACAGATGTGACAAAAAGAAAAAAAGAGCACCCTTTAATTATACATTATTTGAAAGAAAATACACTTGGGCCTCGGAAATAAGAATCATTTTTAATTAATCCTTATAATTAAAATAACAAAAAATAATTACAAAAAAGTTTTATGCAAAGAACAGATTTAGCTACCCAAGGTGCACTTTTCTTATACTTATTATTAAATTATTCAATGAAATATAAGAATTAAAGTAAACGATGAAATATCGAGAAATAAGCAATAGTAAACTTTTCCGATATTAAAATTAAAGGAAACGACAAATTATTAAATTGAATATATTTAAGCTAAATGTAAATAAAATTAAA
>BMAW01131065.1:0-10742 GCA_019974015.1 Nephila pilipes
ATATATATATATATATATATATATATATACAGAGAGAGAGGATTTAATTAAAGTTATTTTGGCTATTTATAAGAAATTAAAAATTCATAGACCTAAATCACACGAAAATTTTTAATTTCTCATTAATCTTGTACTAAAACAATTATATTAATTATAATGTTAAAACTTATTAGGGAAAAAATATATACCTCAAGATGGTCCAGCTTGTAATAGTTAAGATAATATTTATCTACATTTATTTGAATATAAATTTAGAGAAAACAGTTATTTCATTCTTTAGATATATTTATGATCTTATTGTTTTTCATGTTAATTATTACATAGGTACCATCCCTGACTTTTTCTTTTACCCTTCTTATTTAACTCTGATTTAAACTTATGTAAATTCTCATGAAACAAATGTCTTCGATATTAATTTAAAAAATGTTAATAATGGGATTATTAGTAATATTTATGACAAAAGAATTAAATACTATTTAAAGTGCTTTCTTTTGACTGTAATTTAGATTTAAATATTTTTAGAAATTTATAATATAATTATTTACTGAGAATTAACAAATTAGTTAAAGTACCTATCAATTTTCAAAGTAACTTAAATAATTTCAAAATTACCTGTGCTAACGCCCATCGTGCTATTATTTTTTTAAAAAAACTGAAGACATAATAATTATAAATGTGACTAAAAATTATATTTATAAAAATGTGTATTTACATAGATATATTTATTTCTCTCTCTCTCTTTCCTCAACTCTAAATTTCTCCTTATTTTTCTTTTATTCTATCATTTAAATTTTTAATTTTTGTTTATATTAAATGTTTTCCTTATGAGAAAATATGATTTTTTTTCTCTAGATGGTGACTCATTTTTAACTTTGATTTTGAACAATTGTTCATTTTTCTAAAATGAACAATTATTAGTTATTTTTTATTTTTAAATTTATGAAAAAAAATTTAATACATGTTCTTTTATTTTTCTTTAGTAGTTTTAAGTAAAAATATTTTGATCAATTAAAATCAAGCAGTTTACTGGTATATTTTCATTTAAATCATTCAATCAGGTGAATTCTTACATGGAGTATAAGTGGTATGAGAGGGATAGCTTACTGTGAAATACGTGTATCGTTTTACATGTTCTTAAAATTTTGCTTATAAAAATGTTTTAATTTTTTTATTTATTTACAATTTATTAAAGTGTAAAATATGCTTAGATAAGTAATTTCTTTTTTCATTTTTTTTTTCTAGTATTTGAAAAGTTTCAACATTATTTCTGATGACGGGCATTGGTAATTTTTTTATATTTCACTTTGTTTTAGAATGCTCACTTTTTTATTAGTTTTTGGTTTAATTAATATTTCTCTCTTTTATTTAGATTAGTAAGTGGTTTTGCAATATTTTAAATGTTCATTTATGTATAATTTGGCTACTATGTTTATCATTCTTCTTCTTTTTTTTTGGTTGATTTTCTGAATTTTCTGATTTTTGGTTGTTATTATACATTTTTATAATGTAAATCACTGAAGTGTTATGATTTGAACAGTAATACAGGTAAAAACAAAAATTATTCCTTTTCAAAGTATGGAACAGTATTAATTACTTTATTTCCATTATTCAAAATGTTTACTTTTCTTCGACATTTAGCTTCCTATTACGAATTTTTCTAGTTCTTTAATAATTTCTTCCTTGTTTGTGTATTTTTAGGTTTTAAATTTTTAGTATATTTAATTATTTACGACAATGTTTTTTTTTATCTCATTTGCATAAATATAATTTTAGTTTCTTAATTACTTCTTCAAATATGTAGTTTTTATAAATGAATAATACTGAATTTATGATTGATATTCTTGTTATATGTTGTGATATTTTGTAACCGGGTTTCCGTTCATATATATATATATATATATATATATAATAGAATTAATTTGTGATGCTATATCCTCTTGAGGTTCATATATATTTTTTAACCGATTTTTATCAAATTTGAGATTAATCTTCTTAATAAGACTACAAAACACTCCATGTAGTAATTTTCTAAAAAAGTAAAAAAAAATATCTATATATTTTATATGTTCCTTATAATGGACATTGGGTCTTCACCTTGTAAGAATACATTTTACTAAAAACAAAAACAAAAAAAAAACCCGATATAAATATTTATTTCATTTAACACAAGTACAAGATGCAGCTTTGAGATGAAAAACATTTTATAATTTATGATTCCATTATTTATATTTTATGAAATATGCTACAATTTTTGGAAATCTTATTACACACACATACTAAATTTAAATGGTCCGACATTTTACTGGAAATATTTTATAATTGCTTGCCTTAATAATCAATCGTTCCACTAAAGCTGTTTTATTTCATAGTTTTTTTTAAAAAAAGTTTTAAATAAAAAATTTTGGTCGTTGTAAATATTTCGACACTTAGTTTTTTTAAGAATCTTAAACAAAGAAACCGTTATTTGAATTTTTTTAGAACATGTTTTTTCCTGTCTCCTTTAAAAGTATTTGGTTTCAAAAAGTTACTCACATCAATTTTTTCATAAAGAAATCGTTTGTATTAGAAGAATAACAAATTAATATGAAAAAATGTTTCTTCACGATTGTTATTTTTTATATAATTTTAAATAGTTTAACATTTAATATTTATTAGGGGTTTTCATGAAAGCGCACTTCTGTATAATTTTTGTATTAATTCACATAATTGTTTAGTGGAAAAAATGTTCACTTTCCCCCCAATTATCTTACCAAAACTTCCTTCAATTGGGCGTTGAAATAAATACAGCTTTTGCTTTTTTTTTTTTTTTTTTTTTTGCAATTTATTTTGAACATTTTCCAAGAAGTTCCAATGCAAAGACTATGAAGGATATTTGATAACTTTTAGATAGTTATGTAATAAGATTTAGTGTAGTATGTTAGATATATTTATACCTTAACAGAACTTAAAAGTCGTTTAGCATTCAAAGTTAGTCCGATGACTAGTTAAGGGTTTCATTGACAGTTACGATGAATACATATTGAATCATTCAGCTGTTTCTACTCTTATAAACATTTAATATTCTACTTTTTATTCAATAAAACATTTTCAAACGATTAATCCCCCATCTCCGAATTTTATATTAAACAACAGATTTTTTTTTATTTCTTCTTTTGTCTATCGCCACACAATAATTTATCCATAGAGCCCAAAAATAAAGTATTCTATCAGTCAGCAAATATATCATTATTCCAAATTAATACACTTTTCACTCACCTTTGAAAATTTCGTAAATTCTGGGTATAATTTTTTTTCTTCGTATTACAATAAACTTCCTTCAGTAAACTGGCAATCGTACCAATATTACTCAAACACTCTTCTAACAATTGAAGTTCTAAATTAGATATCAAATGTTTCTTTCTATTTTGATACAATAGTTAATCTTCATTTTTTTTTCAGGAGAAACTTCTAGAGATTAGATTCCTATTAAACTGGCCATTTGGGCAATCTTTTTCAAGAGTTCGGAAGAGTTTCCACCATTTTTATGTATGGAAAGCAGTTGGTGGCAATACAAGTTGATAAGTGAATTTTGAAATATATTTCAGTATTTTGTCTGTTTTATAATACTCAATAATAAGATTTTGAACCGAATTTTAATTATTTGGTATCAACTCTCCAATTATTCATTTGACATTATTCTACTAAAATATTTGGTAAAACACTTTCAACTTCCAAACAACAGTCCATAATTTTCATCACATAATATTCAATTAAACTAATAAATAAATAAAGAAGAAGAAGAAATTTTCATTAAAGCCTAAAGGTGTCGTTATAGTATTGATCATTCGATGTTTAATGTTTGAATGTAAAACGATTTTTCTAAAATTGTTATCATTCATTTTCAGATACAACAGTGTTTTAAAGAAGGCAAAATATAGAACATTATAAGATATTACTGATGCTGATGCTGCTTCGTTTTCTTTTCTGTAAGCAATTTAAGAATTTAAGAGTAGAATATTTGTGAAGGTCAATGTTACGGTTTGAAAATATTATCAAATTTTTACCTATATATATATATATATATATATGCAAGAGAATTTCAATTCATAAAAAGAAATTTCACTGTCAAGTTACAAAAAAATCCGAGCAAACACTATTTAACTAGCATAAATAATTAACTATAAATGTTATAAATAACCTTATGTAATAATCACACAAATAATTATTACGTAATATTTTTATATTACAATACATTTTGGGAAAAAAACAATAGTATTCGGGAATTAAAAGATAAACTTACTGAGTATTCTTTAATTGCAAATATATTAATGGACATTAATGGATCCAATAATATTGGATTGGTTTTTATTAAAGTCGCTCTAAACAACACGAGGGCTATTAGCGACTGAACTCGTAATTTTGAACCTAGGTCAACTGACGAGGACGACACCTGAGCTGGCACCTTCCTCTCCAAATTTTCACTTTACACCAATGGGAAAAAATTGTGCCTCCAGAGCTTTAACGTGCATCAGCCCCGGCTACACAATGGGTCTTCAGTGGCTTCAAGGCTGGAATCCTCGATTCCATGTGAACTAAAGGCCGCGAATCCCCGAAAATGTCCACTAGGCTATCGCGGCCACACATCCAATGAAGAATATTCAGAAGACATTTTCGAAAATTTAAAATATAATTTCGAATGATTTATATTCATAACAATTTAAGAGAATTAAAAAAAAATTCCGATTCACAAATACGGTAAGATTAATTTTCAAAAAATGATTGGAAATACATTAGAAAACAACATTTGAATGTTTCTGTCAATAACCAAATTCATATTTTAATAACATTTAAAGTAACATTACAAATACTGATCGGTTGCCTAGTTTTTAAGGATCTAACATTTGACAACTTACTTTTTGAGTTACTTGTGGCTGCGGTAGTTTAGTGATCATAGTCACGAACTCGCGGTCACCGTTGCTTCGATCAAATTATGGGTTCGAACCCTGATACCACTTAAGACCCGTCGAGATGCAAGGCTGATGCACATAAAATCTGTCAAGGCCCCAAGTCATCCACAAGGCATGGTGTAGAATTTTGAAGAGGGAAGGGACAGCTCAGGTACAATACTCATCACTAGACAGAAGTTCGCACTTACGAGGTCTGATGCCATAGCCCTAAATTTAATTGATTTTGTTAAGTGTTAATTTGTGATTCCTCTCGTGTTGCTGTGTTGGGGTTCAACCCCTAGAGATCGATTCATCAGTTCTAAAATCTGAGGGGGAGCTCGGTTTCCTTGGGTGATTGCCCTTTGCCCTCGAGATGTTTCACAGTGTGACGTTAACAATCAATCAATCAATGATTGCATTACCTGCGTAAAAGTATCATTATGGAACCTTCTGCGATCGACTTTCGCCGAGGTCACTAAGCTAAATGAAAATTTTGTACGGCTAGAAATGAATAATGAAAGTAATAGCATCTGATGGCAATATCAAAATTATTGGTTTCCAAAACAAGCCAAGAAAGACACCTAATTAAGAATGAATAGTCTGTCGATTTCAAAACAAAAATAGTGACCCCTCAAATACCTTAAAATTGGGAATTATATCATGTTTTTAATCGGGTTTTTTTTTCAGTTTCTGTTCAAATACAAACATTAAAATAATCAATCAATCAATATGAAATATATTGATATTTAATGAGCTTTATTTCATTTGGATAGGCATCTTACAATCGTGACTTATAATTATTATAATATAGTGTATAATATATACGTCGTGAAACATATCAACCTACAGTGGTTTGTTTATATTTTTCAGTTTTTTTTCTGATAAATGACATTGATCAATATAAGACATTTCAACTTAAGGTATACTTATTTGTATTTCACGACAGATTATAGATAAACAAATAATAAAGTCGTTGTACTATTGAATGACTAGTTATTTATTCACGTCGCACTTTGAAGCAACATGAGGACAAAAGTAACGAATCCAGAAATTTTGAATCTAAGACAAATGACGTGAATGAAACCTAAGCTAGCTTTCCACTCTTAAAACTTCCACATTACGCCAACGTAAGGACATCACGCCTCGGCAGATTTATTGTAGTTGTTTTTAATCCTATCTGGTCTAACCAATGGGCTAGGTGAGATCCATTAGCCTAAAAACACTCAAAAAGTCTAAGATAAGAAGAGGCTGCTCGATCAAGTCCTCCCTGATGTTAAGAAGAGGACTGATTAGAGTTACAATTCTTACAGATGGAGAAGATCTTATTCCCCTGGTCAAATTTAAGGCACCTCAAGTGACCGCTCAGAAATCTTGATATTGCAGTCTGCTGGACCCGATCACCTTCAAAACGAGGGCACCACAGGCCGCTTGCCACAGTACCAACCATGAGTCGGCGGAAAACGCCAAGAAGGGTCTGTTGTAGATTTAATTATTGAGCAAGTCTCTAGATAGATTAAGGTGGTAGAAATCGAAGCCATTGAAATACCCTCATTAGCTAGTGTATGAGTCATATCATATGAGAAGAAATCCGCTAAAGATAGGCATCATGGCAGAATGAAAGTTTTTGAAGTAAGGTGTGTTTTGAGACTCATGCTGTATCACCAATATGCAACCAGTTCATCAAGTGTTGGATAGAACAGTGACTGTCGGTCAAAATCCAGATATCTTTATAGTCAATGTAGGAAGCTGTGGCCTTAAAACTCTCTTTAATTGCAATTAATTCTGATCGAAAAACAGAGCAGTGGTTAGAGTTTCTAATTTTAATGGTAGATCTGATAAAAGATGCTTCCACAAACACAAGTTTGGAAGAACCTCAGCTTGGGGATCGAGACCACTCTGGTATCGAAGCCTGTCTTTGATTGGAAATAATCAAATTTTGATTTAAGTTTTTTTCCCAACAGATGGTTTCGAAAGAAAGCATTTCGGAGATCATCATAACAATACAAAATTTTTAAGAAAACAAATTCACCACGTGCTCCTTGAGATTTTAATGATATGGTGTACCATTAAAATCTAAAGAAGCTCGTGGAAAGGAGATTCAAAAGTTACAACAATTAAAAAGAAAAGCTTACAATTTCTTTATTTATTCAAAGAGATTTGTAATTTTTTCAAAAAATAATAAAAAATATATATAAATACATCGGTAATACAAATTAGTTAACCATAATTTTATTATGTATTTATTCTTATCTTTAATCGCTTTATCTTATCATTACATTATAAACACAAACACCGTACTCAGCGTTTATTCTATACATGCTATGACACATCTCGGTGCCATTTACTTTTAAAAAATTAAATTAGGAAGTGAATGAATAAAATTAAAATTTTGTAAAAAAAGAATTATTTTACTATTTTTTTTTTTTTTTTTTTCAAATTACATAAATTTTCTCAACATGAAACGCACTTTAAATAAGGTTCAATTTCAAAATGTTTTAGAGAAATATGATTTTTTTACGGATTATTGACTTTTTAATATTGTTATTTTAGAGCGGCAGCGGTAGCCGAATGATCATGGTAGCCGGGGCCATTTCAGACCAGTTGATCCTTCAATAGTCAATCGAGTGGAAAAAGTGATGAAAATTACATCCAATGCCCTCACGTTGATGTGAAGCTCTAAGTAGGTTGCATTTCAACCTCGTCATTTGATCGAGGCGTATTTTCTGTGAGTAGCTGATCTATGAGGAGGACAGAAATATGCCAACGGAATTATTCAACAATGTGCAAAATTATTTTAGGCAAGTATGATTTTCCTATGGTTTTAAGTACTTTTCCAAAGATCCTACTTTAAAACCATAGTAAGAAGTATTTTTTATATACATAATACTATTACGATTTCCAAATGAATAAGTAATTAATGATTTTTTAACATTTTATCGTTCTTTTTTATCTAAGAGAAAATTATATAAAAATTTGTTAATCGATTGTGTGTTTTTAATTAATATCCAGATTTTCTCCCAAAATATATTTCAAATAATATTAAAGCAATACTGAAATCTTAAGGAACGGAATTATAATTTCTTACTTGCTTATTAACCTTTGAAACTCGGCTGATTCTAATTCAAAATATCCTTTCCACTCAACGCTTTTAGGATCGAAGAAAAATTTTCTTTCCCCCACTGGGAAGTTCGAGTTCACCACATGTGGTATGGTTAGTTTTCTAATTACAAAGGGGAGATAGTAAGGGTTGCTGATTTTTAGTCAGTAATCATTGACGAATAAGAAAGATCCTAATATTTGGCGCCATATCATATCATAATAATTTTTTCTGAATTCCTGGTTCCCATTTTTATTTGAGTGACTTACAAACTTTCAAATGTATATTTATCATAATTTAAAGTCATGTATTGCGTAAATTAACATTTTCAAACAAAACAAATAACAAAGAAAGCGACATCTATACCATATTACTAAGATATTTTCTAGAAGCAAGTACGTTAAAGCAATATTAAATTAATAACTTCTGTAATCTCATGACTAGACTCTTTGCGAATGCTATAGTTCAATCATAAACTCGTAATAATTTATTCGATGCTTGCTTATATATATATATATATATATATATATATATATATATATATATATATATATATATAGATACACAATATACACATATAGGTGTGTAATCGCAGTGTTGTGCAGACTTTATCTGTGATCTTATTATTGCAACTTACATATAACTGCAACATTGAATCCATGTAATAAAAATAATGCCTCATGTTTTCAAAATTATTTGACGAAATATGTAAAAGAAGGAAATCTTTAAAAACAATATGTTGAACATTATTACCAAACATTTTATTTTTTAAATTAACGACCTTATAATGCATAAAAAAATCAATGTACTCCAAATATTTTGATTTGACATTTTAATAACATCGCATTTTGAAACAATAGGAAGGTTACTATTGACGGACTTCATAAATCTTAACGACGGTCAAGAAATGAGGACAGCATCCACTCACCAAACTTCCACACTACACCGACATCAGGACTCAGAACCAAGACAGGCTTAACAGCCGGTTTTCAATTGAACAGGACTCGAACTCACAACTCAATCCCGGGTACGAGTTTGCGATCTCACTAGTCGGCTACCGTGGCCCTTTTGTGATTAAATATTATCAAAAATGAGATTTAAAAAATAATTTTTAACTTAACTGAACACGTTTCAAAGCTGCAAAGTAAATCTTAAGTTCGTCAAATTAAGACAAAACCTTCAGTTAATTCATGCATTCCGAATGAAAATAATGCGTAACACTTTTTTATATCAAATACTTTTATGAATCTTTAATCTTAAAGAAAAAAAAGTACTAATTTGTTTTTTTAATAATTTTTTTTAAATGAAATTTATATCTTAAATTAAAAAGTTCTTGTAACAATGCTTTTGAAATGTCTGTCTTAAAAATGTAAAGAGAATTCTACTTTTTTTAAATTTTTGGCTCTTAAAAGAGCTTTTTTTTGTTTATTTTTTCCTGTTCTTTTTATTAAAAATGTATCAGTTTTAATCTTTTTTTATTCGAGTCTTTTGTTTTTTTATTGGTTTATGTGTTAAGAAATTTTTAAATAAATTGTGTGTTTTTCTTCGAAACAGTTCTGGTCAATACAAAGAGCCACATTGCATGCTTTACGGATAATAGTTGTTCTTTTTTGCACATTCTTTTTAGCACAATGTGTGGGCTTCCTACCTTTCTTTTCGTCTATTGGCCAATTAGAAATTTTATTATCATTTGTCTTCATTTTTTTTACTACTGAAGCCTCTGCAATTTTATGATTTAATTTTCCTATCAGAGATGTTATTAAATTCATTCTAAATTCTTTTAAACTGAGTTTTTAACTTAGTTTGGCACGACTTAAATATCAGAAACACAACAATATCGATGAGGCTAAAGAATAATTTTTAGTCAATTTTCTAATTCGTCTTGCAAAAGTGTAGGTGGATGCCCTGCGGTCTCCTAAATCAACATATCCCATGTGCTTGTGGTAATCTGCCACAATTTTTTGCTTGGAAGTGGTTAATTTTTCTTTCCCCCATTCAGCAAAGTCACCATCAGATTTTTTTTGGGGTGTCAATCAACACAATTTTCTTCATCTAAATCTTTTATCAAATTCTCAATCTCTATTTCTGAGAGAAATTTCAGATTCATTCTAAAAATTCGAAGAAAAAACAAGAGAAAAGAAAATTCTATTGATCATAGACGGCGTAAAGTCATATAATGGAGTATTTTTTCGAATTTGGTTGTTCCTAAAGGTCGCCAATGATAAGGAATTCGCACACAACTGATTACACTTGCGAAAAATATCCCCACCGAATTACGGACAATAGAAGGAAAGTTGTAAAAGAATCTGCTGAAAAAAAAGGGGGAAAGAACTGTCCCTAGATAGCTTGGTACAGACGTTGTACCAAAGCCGAAGCGAGCGACAAAAAAATTTTTGGTACAGTATATGTACAGCCGATGTTTAAAGGTTAATCTGCAATCAGGTTTAAATTTCAGAAATTTCTAAGAGAACTGTATTTTTCTATACATTATGGCAAACCTTACTACTTCAGTTACTTTAATATTTAATAAATAAATAAAAAATCTAACTAATTTAAGCCTTTCTATTCTGAAAAAAAAAATTAAAGGTTTAAATTAGCTCCTTTTAATTGAGAGAAACGTCTTCCTAATATTTATCATTAGTTTGCACAAAACTCTTACTGTTATCTGAAACATTTTTATGGTCTATCGACTTGAAAACTATATATATATATATATATGT
>BMAW01131072.1:0-17353 GCA_019974015.1 Nephila pilipes
AGTATTACTAGCTGTATGATCAAGTCTTTCGAAAAGATTACCTTAAACAATCTTAATAAATGCAAGGAATTACTTCCTATTAAACATCTCAATATTATAAAAGGTTTTTATATAGATAAAAATGAGTTGTTTCGTTTTTAATTATATAATAATGAATTAGATATAAAAATAATCATATCTGGGTGTGTAATGATTACAAATATTACATTAATGGTTGATATCAATATGTTGTTAGAGGGTATTTGGATATTGTTGTGGATAAAAAAATGTAAGGTATACGAGTAAGGTATTTTATTTGTATATCCTACTTTGAATGCAAGCTATCATTCAGGCCAAAGGTCGCCCAAACCCTTTTTAATAAAAAGTTTCATTTTTCACAGGTGTTCATAATATTTTATCTTTTCCTATGTCTATCTCTCTATTGATATATATATATATATATATATATATATATATATATATATATATATATAGGAAAATTAAAAAAGACGAGGTATTCTGCGAAAAAAAATAGTTCCATAAGTTTGAATAGAGGAAATTGTGGCTTTTTGTAACTGAAAAGATAGTTTCAGAAAATGCAGTACTCTTATTAAAATAATATCATCTTTTATTTAACACATTTAACAATTTAATTCAATTTCAATACGGCAAGGTTTAGAAAAGCGGCAAATGTATGCAAACACTGAAAATGTCTTTTTATTTGCGGTTTCATTTACCTAGTATCAATGAAAGCAAAAGCAGCAGAATAATTTTTTTTCAAATTTCACTTTACACCTTTCAGCCCAGTGCCGGCTTCTATGACTTTTACAAACAATGTTTAACTCTTCGAAACAATTGGATTGAAGTATACGTATAATAATGTCTTCTTTTGTAGTCGAGGCGTGAGCTACTTTTCAAATTATTTTACCTTAACCCTTACAACGCGTCTGCCACTCTTCGTGCTTTTAGGTAGCACAAAATGCCTAAAGATAACGCTCCTGTGTCAGTTAATGATTTAAAAGAAATGTTTGTGGATGAAATTTGAGAAAATAGATTCTCTGAAGATTCAATTAGGTAGAGGATGAAAATCAGAATCGCAGAACACATTCGAAAAAGTTGCAACAACGACTATTGGCGGAGCACAAGAAAATATTGCTGCCTGCTTATGTAAAATAAAATATGAATTCAACGAGAGATTCTTGAACCTTATTTCAATGTGCTGAATAAAAGGTATTTTATTTCAGTATTGCTTCTGTTTTTTTTAAACGTTCTTTTTAATTACACTGCACCCCATATTTCTCAGGTGGTGAGTTTTGGAACTTATTTTTTTCGCGTAATCCATCGTCCGCAGTCTTGTTTAATCTTTACATTTGATGCAATTCTTATAATTAAATCCGCCCTAGAGATTACTTTGAGCACTGTCAATTTAATTATAGCTACTCTGTATAAATTGTATCTAAAGTTTCAGCAGTGTGAGGGGGCTTACTCAGTCTAACATGGAGGATAAAGATAAATGTCACTTAACTCACAAATTTTCATGATGACCCACATGTAGCAGAGCTTAGACAATAAGAGCACAAACAGAAAATACAGGACTTGTCCAGATTAGTGACACGGATATAAGAACAAATACAGCACTTGTGTAGATCAGCAACACAAACATATGCAAAACAGCATTTATAAATACACCTACTCATCAGTTTAATAGCTCTCAGTGCACACAAATATCTGTAGTATTACTTAGCACTCACAAAGCAGACCAAAAGCTGATTCACTCGGCCAAAGTATCCTCCAAAAATTAACTGAGTCGCTCCCAATTGATTCCCCGATCAGTCTCCAAAGAATACTCCACAGATGGACTAATCTCCTTCTGTCAAGTTCAAGGTGTATTTATAACTGTCTAGACCAGGTATGATGTCAAATTTAAAAATTCACTATAAGTCCGTAACATTCTTCCCAATCGGTATTTTGCTTAGGTTCCAGCACATTCAAGAGCCTTTCGCATGTCCCTAAGTTTTTTGCCTAATCGCCAAAATGTTAGGCCTACATATATATATATATATATATATATATATATGTGTGTGTGTGTGTGTGTGTGTTTTGTAACCGAAAAAAATGTGAATGAAATACTATCAACGTATAACAATAAAAGATGTAATTTATTTTATAAGGAATTAGTAAAATAATAATTTAAACTTTAACAGTAATTTTATAAAAATTCTCTTATTTATAGTGAATAAGATTAAATAATGTAATTTAAAAGCAATATTATTTAGTTTTTTTTATTCAGTTATGCATTTTTCTGTTTTTCTAAAATATAATTATATATTTTGGTACGAAATTAAGATGCTTTTCAAGATTTAAGGAATAAGATTATTCTTTGCTTATTAAAGAGTTTTTCATCCTCAAACCCTTATTTGCTTGTTTGATAAAATACTTTTTAAATAACTCCTTTATTAGGATTCTTGATTGATTTATGAAGGTTATTTCAAGTGTATTTATTTTATGAACATATATTTTATATATTGTATATATGAAGATTTAAAGAGAGAATAATTTCTTTACAAAAACATCTCTGATGCAACTTACATTTCATAGTATGGAACTACATATCCAAAATTAGTATTCAGTAATTCATAGATATTTTCAGTTTCATAATATATATATTGTGAAACTGATAATATAATATATAATATATATATATATATATATATATATATATATATAACATGTTATATGAAATTCGAAATGTTTATTTTGTTGCTGGATACTTAGACTTTTTCTAAAAAAATTACATCGACGATATATTCGCATATATTTGTTTACGAAAAGATTCAACCGACATTTCCTGATAAGCATGAAATTTTAAGCTGCTTCGAATTATAACGTTTATTATAATGTGTAGATTCTGCATGTGATATTATTTACTACAAATATATTGATTTATATAAATGAAATGTACCATTATATATAATTTTATAAAATCGTTTCTGCTTCATTATTTCTTTTGAAATGTTCTAATGCTTCGAATTACAAGTATGTAATTTAACTAAGAGTATATAGGAATAAAATATGTTTGTTTTTTGATGATTTACATAATTTAAAATCTGTATAATAATGTAACGATATTGTGAGTAATCAAAGAATTTTAAAGCATTTCACATTAATTAAGATTCATTTATTTACATGTTCGGAATGCAGTGAATAGTATGTAAGAAAACCTTCTAAAATTAGTTTTTCAGTTTTAGAAAGACTTTAAAAATCATGAATTATTAAATTACTGTATGCTGATTTGAAAATAAGTTAAAATACAAATACTTTAAAATATAAAAATATTTTGTAAGATTTAAATTTGAAAATATATTTGATGAGGTAAATTTGAAGAAAAAATTAAACGATGTTATTTATTAAAGTAATAAACTTCATAATGTTTGCAGTAAGTATCACTTTGGGGGCTTTTATTTACAAAAAGTTGTTATATTCGCTTGACTATTTATTATTACAGATTCCATTTGTATTGATTTGATGTGAATTAATTTGTTTCTGATTCATTATATTTTCTGTTAGGACTAAATAATAAAAATGTATTGATTCATATAATGTATTTCCTTTACTTGGTATACATGAGAATTTAATAAAAAGATGTTATTTAACGAAATAAATCATGACTTCTTTTAATAAATGCGTAAATAATTACAAACTAATTTTTTAAATTCAAGCAATTCTATTTTATTAATAATTAATTTATTTTATTTATAATAATATGCTATCATTTTTTTGTGTGTATAAGGTAAATAATTTATGTTAATCACTAATATTCACACACACACACACACACACACACACATATATATATATTCATTGTACTTATTTAGTTCGATATAAAATTAAATTAATGTTGTGAACCCTTGACTAAGGATTATAATTTCAGATTCTATGATGTTGCAATTTGTGTTTTAAACACACTTTTGATTATTTAGAATATTGATTACCCATAAAATATAAAATCAATATATTTTTATACGTGAAAATATTTACTTAAAATATTTTGTAAAAGATTCATAAAGATAATTTGCATGATGCATTTTAGGAAGAGCTTACAAAATCCTAAATTATTTAGCCAACGCTCAAGAGATTGAATAAAGAGAAGCAAAAAGAAATTCAAAATATTCTCGAGAAAAATCGTAAGATTTGAACCCCAGAGATTTAAGCGGCGCACACGTTTGCGTATTTTCACACCATTTCTTTCAAAATCATGAAGTGATTGTTTTTTTTATTCCTGTGACAATTTTGACAATGAAAAAAATATTTAAGGCTTTTTGAAATGGGAATTAGATTGAATTTATATCGGAAGTAAAATTTCATCTATGAATGTTTTGAAAGCGTATTTTGAGTTTTTTTTCCTTATTTTAGTTTACTTTTTTATTCCTTTCGAATAATATTGCCATATTTTCTTCGGTATCGTAAGACTTTCAAATATTTAGTTGGGTCTTTAGAATGAATGTACCTATTTTACGTCATACATAAAATGATATTTATTCGTAACCCACTGTTTTTTAAAACGTTTCTTCAATTCTAGACTTCTTAAATTTTTCTATTTTTTTACTATTTTTTATAAACACTACAATTTTTTACTAGTCAAATTGTTTTTAGTGAAATATTTTTAGTTGACATCCTGTAAATGTAAAGTGTTAAATTATAAAGAAATATGTACCGTTTAAATTTCAAATCAAAATATTGAAATACAGAAATTGAACCAAATATGCACAAAATATGTAAGTAAATATCTTTAAAATTTACATGTTAATAAAAAACATAATACATGGTGCCTATATATTTTATAAATGAACAGCTCAGTATGTTTAAATAAATTAAGTTTTAAAAAAGTTTCGTTTAAGTCTTGAATAATTAGTTAAAGTAATTAAAAATTTTCCATTAATTATGAAAACATTTCTAAAGATGAAAGCTGTATAAAATGAATTAAATATTTCATATCATTTTTGAAAATATGAAAAAAAGAGAGAAACATTTTGTTTTATTTTATAATCTTCTTTTTAAATTCATTTTTACAAATATAAAAAAAATAATGTGATTCAATTTCCAAATAATATTTGTTATTGGATAAAACGTGAACGTAAATAATCCAAATCATTAAGTTATTTTTAAATTATTGATTGAGACTAGTGTTTATGAGGACGCAATACTTAAAAAAACCTTAGAGCAATTTTGTCAAAAATTTAAATATTCCTACCACGAAATTTCACTGTATTGAAAATTGCAGATTGATAACGAATTTTTTTAAATAATTATCTTTAGATACTTAATTTCAATAAGTAATGATATAAAATATAGTTTTCATTGAATTTTATATAAAATTAAGTAAGAATTTCTTAAAAATATATTTTACATTTAAATTCAGGGGTATATATGAGAAATTGTTTAATTCTTTTTTTTTCCTACTTATCCTTTCAAACCTTGCAAATTGCTACAATGAAAAACTTAAAGCAAAATAAGAATTCTCCAAATAATTAACTTTTCATTTCCCTGCATTTAACTATGCGTATGAAAAATGTTTTCAAAATTAATAATTTATCTTATATATTGTAGAGTAGCAGTTATATATATATCTCTTTGTAAACAATTGCAAATGAAAAATAAATGCAGAAGTAGTACAAATCAATGCTTTTATTTTTTTTAAAGAAATTTTGAAATTCCTTTCAAAATAAGAATTAACTGCCTTTAAAGAATTTTTAAATTCCTTTCGAAACAATGAGATGATTGTCTCTAAAAGAATTTTTAAACTCTTCTTGAAACAATGAGTTGATTGTCTTTAAAGGAATGTTAAAAGAGCTGCTTTTTTTTAACTAACCATATATTCAAACTCTTAAACATTGTTAAGATAAAGATTTAAGTTATGGGAAGTGAAAAAAATTCCTTTTTTAATGCAAATTACATCAAAAGGCTTAGAGTTTGAAAATATTTCCCTAATAGCAGTAGTTCTCAGTTGTTAGAGTATTTCGTCCTGTTGATCCATTAGTCCTAAGAGTCTAAACGCGTATTTTTAAATACTGTTACCAAACAACTGCAATATCCACAAAGTAATACTTACTTAAAAGGGATGCGAAAATATTTTGTCTTTAAAAGGATATCGAAATGCAAGTTTCTTATTTTCTAGCTCTACATCTTTTTAATTACTAATTCTTTGTTAATGGTTGATGAAGCTTACATTAATGAACGTTACGCTTCCTTAATGAAGATACTTTCGCTGGTATTTTATTTACCTCATTCGTAGTTACCACCAACGCAACATTAACTAAAGCCTAACAGATTAATTTGTGGGTTTCATTACTTTGGAACACAGCAGGGAATTACTGCTCAGCTTATGGATAATGTTAGAGTAAGATTGCAAACCAAGCCTAATTGTTTGGGGATTTCTGGTGTGGATTACTGCTTTCCTATCCTTTTGGTTTAAAATACCATTCAGATAAGGATTATTCAAATAACTGCACGAATTGCAAAGTTGATAATGCGAATTCATATAAATTGCATAAAGTAGTTGCTAATACTAGAATAAGTGCTGTATGGATTCAGTTCAAGTTTAGATGCGTGCCATTGAAATAGATATCACCTACAACGTCTTACTACATACATTTTGCGAATTAACTGAATTAATCATGTTTCCATTAACAAGTATTATGATAATAACATGCTTTCTCTAAATGAGTTCTTCAGTCATTTGTGCAAAATCCAATACGGATATAAGCGAAATAGGTCGAAAATAAACAGAGAGAGAGATCACTGTGTCTATTTTCAGGAATGTAGCTTATAGTTTTTTTTTTTTTTGTTTTTTTGTTTATCCGTGTTAATAAAAATTTTCTTTAAACATTTGTTCGTTTTATTCTTTGAACAACTGATTTTTAAATTATAATACGTTTTTAAAACTTTATTGCATTTTAAAGCATTTATAATTAATATTTTAAGAAATAGATATAGTGGGCTTTACCTTCCTCATAGATAAATAATACTGTTATTATAAGTGTACATTTCTTTCAATAGAGATAAATAAAATACATCCGAGTGAAGTATGAAATGTTAAGGATCAATCGAAACTGGTTATACATTATATACCCATGTATTCCCATTTATAAGAATAAATTCTTAAAAAATGTGTTAGTCATATTCGCTAATGCATATTATAATATTAATAAAGCATTAATTTGAGGATATATGAATAACTCATATTAATATGAATATAGTAATTAGGACAGCCATTTCCAATTAAATAATATTCTAGGTTATAAGTGTTTATTCAATAACTTATTGTAAAGTTAATGAATTGAACTTTTGCAAAATTAGTTAAATAGATGTGCAAAGAAATATGGAATTTATTCAATAGAAATATGAAAACTGTCCTGTTTATCATAGTATTATTAGTACTTTTTAATTTTTTGAGTATATTGAGAGTATTTGGACAAAACTGTATTGAACTTGAAGTTTGTCATACTTTTATTTTAAGCAAAAAAAAGAAATTTAAACTGGAGAACTAAAGATGTTTTGGAAAATACGTAAATGCTTGTTAATATGCTGATGTTTATAACTAAGAGAATGTTTATTTTTTCAAAAGCAACGAACGAAGGTAATGCTTCAAAAGGAAGAGGTAAATTTATAATGTCGATGAAAAATCCGCATACATGTGTGTGGACTCTGCAGTTAGAAGGAAATGTCTTGTAAGTGCACAAGCCAACTTTCGCTATTCGTTTATTTGTACATCTAAACAATTAACGTGGTGATTTCTTTTGCTATATTCAGTAGAATTGAACAGCTGACAATTAAAATAATCGGGATACTTAAGGCAGAGCATAGCCAAGTATAGACAACTTGAAATTTTAATGCCCTTATTAAATTTTAACTGATTTCTAAAGAAACTAAATATTACATCCTGATATAAAAAAAATAAAATTCGAAATTTCTGATACATACTACAGAAAAGTGTATGATGCAAAAAAATTACGTGTGAAGAGACGAAAGATTGTAACGCAGAGCAAAAAAAGAATAAAGTTTATATAAAAACAATTGTTTCATAGCAAGTCAATTTTAAGTAATAGTATTATTCACTTGTTGGAAAATATTAAGCTTTAAATATGATGCCCTCTACATATAGCTATGATTTTAATTAGCATAATTCGAAGCTCAACATCGTGTTTTTTTATAACATTTGATTAATTTTTTCAGTATGGAAACTTTAAACAATCTTGCATTCAAATATTTTTGTGAAAGAATGCCTAGTTCACTGACCAGAGTATGTATCAGTGTAGTTTTTAAAAAATGTTGCGGAGCAAAAATGATACTAATATTTACTGCAAGAAAATTAAACTCCATAAAATTAATTCAAGAGTCTTGGTGCAAATTTTCTTTCTTTTTTTTATACACTCTCACTTCTTTTCGTCTAGCCTTTCTAGACATGATACAAAATCTTACGATGAGTGGAAACCCGATATATTGTTTCGAACTATAAGCAAGACAACTTTGATGATTTATCAGCAATAACACAGAACGACCAGAAATAGATAACATGGGGCGTAACTCCTTTATTGAAAAGCGTTTGTATCTGTTCTACAACTGACAGCCTTTAGGCTGGTTTCTTAAGACAAGGATGCTTAGTTGATTCAACTCAATTACCTTTCAACTAGTTGACAGTTCTAAAGCAAGTCTGTAGCATCAAATATTGTCATTTGTGCTAATTCCATTTGTCCATTTTCACTAAAAAAGTAGGCCGAATAGTGTTCGTATAGAGAAGAGAATAGGCTCCGATCATAAATAAGAATAGCAAATTAGAATCGAGAACAATGACTCAAATGAAGAGAACGTCATTTGGTTCATCACTAAATTTATTGAAATTAACAGAATTTAAGTTCACTAACTTAGTTTAATATATCTGGTGGAGGATGACAGAGGTGTCCCAATCGAGAAAGTCGAAACTAGTGCTAAATGTTTGCTAGTCTCGCGAGTGTGATTTGTCTGTGAGAATGTGCCAAGTGAGTGCGTGTAAATGTGGAATATTGTGGGTAAATGTGTGTGTTCCAAATTCTTGGTGAACTTCTTATTTTGATGTGCTACTAGGACAGATGGAGGGTAACCGCAAAGTGAGGAAAAAGAGTCCTTTCCTTCTAGAATTGAAATGCATACTTCTGAGGATTGAACGTTCAATGACCCTATGCGGGTCTTTCATGCATTGAATCAAAGTATAAAAAAGGGAGTTTTAAATTAAAAGCATTTGTTTCATGATCGTGGGAATAACCACGTATCACTAGGATGATGAGTAGAATGAGTATTCATATATTTTACAGAAGTGAGGTCAAAATGTTAAAAAGATTTTACGTCATTCTTAATGAAATCAAATCCTTTATGATTTCGAAAGCGAAATGTATATCATAATATTATGTTGCCAATGATTTGCAGAATTAGAATTTTAGTTAGATTTTACGACTCATTTAAATTACTCAAATATGAATTTTAAAAGTAGGAACCAACTTATTTCTTCGATGTAAATGAGATCTAAGTGAAATTGAAATTATGGCAATTTTTTTTTTACATTTCCACAATTTGGCCGGTTATAATTCTAAAACTGCGCGTGTGTGGAAACAAAGCTCTACTGCATGACTTCATATCAGAATTTGAAAATAATCTTCAAAATTTTCAAAAAATAAATAAATGAATGAATATACAAATAAACGGTTTTTAATTAAGTTTCTTTACAGTAGATATAAATATGCTGCTGTTCGATATAAAATGCATGAATTGGGAATATGATATCTTCCTTAAATAGAAATGTAATACCTTCTTTATTTGTCTCACATAAATGATATCCGCCCAGAGACAAATATCCTTCAATGCACATTCATTCCTTACTTTTGTCATAATTCTTCTCAATCACATATATATTTCTAAGCTGTTTTTCAGAAGTAAAGCACACTAAGAGTAAACTTAGAATTAAAATATCGGATGAACACCTTGAAAACTCTCTAAGAATTGCAACAACTTGAATTGAATCACATACTGAAGCATTAATTTCAAAAATTCAATGCCAAATATAACATTCATTTAATGATATCTGGCTGTCTTTATTCTTTTGCAATTTATAATGTAATATTATGGTAAAAAGTCATGCAAGATGAGTAAAGAATGCCAATAAAATTTCATTTTGCAATTTTTATTGTAAGAAAGATCATAATTTATGACATCTATATATTTAACAGTTTTTGAGACATTGTTATGTTAGAATTAGATTAGCCCAAAACAATTTTTATTCTTTCCATGCAGCAAAATGGAAAGAAGAAGAATGAACACACCTGATTTATTGTTTTCAGTTTTACTTACATTCTTCTGACTAACTGTGATTTATAATGAATGCAGGTTTTGCTTAACCTATTAGCCACCGAGAAGTTTATTGTTTTAGGAGTGACTTTACTGTGTACGAGATCACTTTTCAGTTGTTTATCGTTTGCTTCAATTTTAATTACATTTAGCTGAAATATATTCAATTTAATTATTTATAATTTCCTTTAATTTTAATATCGCAAAAGTTAATTATTGTTCACTATTTAATCGTTTACTTTAATTCTTATACTTTTAATAGAGTAATTTAATAATTATTATTAAAACAAGCTCACCTTAGGTGGCTAAATCTGTTTTTTTGCAAAGTTTTGCGTACAACACGTGTACTTTCATATTTATTTTCGCTGGTCTATTTGCATTCAAATAATCTACTAAAAATAGCAAATGATTTATAAAAAAAATCTAAATAATGAAAATGTTTTGCTTAAAGTAAATCTATTTAGATTAATGTTTAAACACAATTTAAGATGTTTTTTTTACTTTGTAAAAAAAGATTTTCATTGTACCGTTTTTAGAGCAATACGTCACATTTGATATATATCATTCAAAAATCAAAGAAATAAATGAGATTAAGGGCATTCTTAAGTCAAAGTGATGTATAGGAAAAATACCACTTCAAAATCAAAGTAAACGTATCTACTGCTTAAACATAAACGAATTAAATAGAACATAAAAAAGGTATTTGAATCTGCGCTCAAAAACCAAGTATATGATACCTTTAAATCTCTCGTTGTCTTCCATTCTATCTTACTTGGTGGAACAAATAGTGGTTGTCATAAATTATACACACATTTTGAATTCTGGGTTGCCTTCCAGATCAAAGGATTTTCTTTAAATTAAGACTTCAAAGGCAAGGGAATATTCGCTGAGGCTTCGGAATCCTGATCAGCAAAAGGGAAGGCCATCAGAGAGACATTTCTTATAGATGGAAAAGATGTTTGGAGCAGAAAAATCAATTCTCTGAGGTTCGTTTCTGTTTTCTCCAGGGCACAAGGTGGAGGGAATCCAGATAATTCTTTTTAAGGGCGGTTGTTGAAAAATTGGATGGAAAGAAATAGCAACTCTCGATATCCGCTGCTTTCAGTTGCAACACCTGTGACAAGACCGTTAGAATTTTACGTCTAGACAAGTAAGGCTACATTTTAAAAATAAAAATTGAAATTTTATCTTGTTGACAAAAAATACTGAATAAACAAGAATTTCGAATGAGAATAAGATTGTACCTGCTTTCAACGTATAATAATAGCATTTGAGAGGAATGAAGAATTCGGCATTACCACATTCTGTAAATACTTACTTTTTAAAACTAGTTATAAATATATATCTGTGTGTGTGTACTCTAATTATAAATATACAAAAAACAGCCATTCAAAAATTAAAAAAAGAAATCTTTACTACATCTAATTTTTTCATGAAAAACAATTATCATGAATATGTCATTTTTCCTAAAAATATCTTATTATAATTTTTTTTTTATTTGTCTTAGGAGGCAGTATGAATGAACAGAAAATGAAGTGAAAATATTTACGAAGAAGTTTCAAACCCTTTTCAGTGTAAGTGTAATTGTTTCAGAATCTCTTTTTTATTGATTTATTTTAAAGTAATAAAATGTAGAGCTTCTTTAAATAATCCGACACTTATTCTTCATTCTTAGAAGTAAACACAAAATAAGTATTTTGAATAAAAGAAAGCCATTTTATGCGTCGTCTCACAATATGATATTTAGGAATACAAGATAATTAAATAAAAATATTCTTAAAACCAAAATAATGTCTTATATGCTTAGACAAAATGAAATTTTAGATCACTCGAATGGTGCTCAAAATGTCGAAATAAATCAAGATTTTAGTAAAATTGTATAAAAATATTTCCTCGTTTAATCATATATTTACATAGATATATATCTTATGAGTAATTATAAATAAAGCTCAATTAGACTCAAGTTAAAAAATATATATTTTTTTAGTTAATTTCAAATAATTTAGTTTCGTTTTTTGCATATCAAATGGCTGCATTACGGACTACTATTTAAAGTCACTTATTTTTTGCTTGCGTTTTTTATTTTGACTTGTAATTCAGAAATGAAGATAAAACAATCGTGAGAATTTAAATGAAGCTTTCTATTTAATTGATATAAATTTTGCTTATTGCTGTAATTCAAAATCATATACTGTGACTATACATTTAATTATTAAAGTACCCATTGTAATAGCCATATTTTAGATATTCTATCAAATAAGCGCTGAAATTCTTCTATACCTTGAAGATATTACGTACTCATTTTTGAATTATATATTTACAAATTTAATAGAAATTAACTGCAGTATAATTTAAGTCGTTATAATTTGATAATTTTATCATTGAAGGACAATGAAAAAAACTAACTTTGCAAAATTTTTCAAAAAGGTTCTGTTTTTCTATATTTGGATTGTGTCATATTTTAAATCAATCAGTTTAAAGAAAATCTATTTGCGTTTGATGAAGCCCTTTTTTATGAGATGTTTTAAAATGCTTTCAAAAACCTTATTTAACATGTACTAAATTTTAGAAATTTAAATCATATAATGTACATAGAAAGATTGATAGAAACGGAAATTACGAAGAATAAGATTCAATTAGCCACAAAAATATAATTTTTTACTTTTCTCATAATTACAAATCTAAGACTTTTGTCTGTTAGATTTTTTTTTAATAATTTATATATTAATATACATATTATTATCACATTTGGAAAAAGATAAAATTTAATAATTTATAATAAATAATTTAAAAATATAAAGAATCATAAAGTGCTTCTAACTTTGAAAATATCAATTATGGTTTTCTTCTTGTTATTTAACCTTCATCTACTCCAACCTGTACTACAAGTACATTTTATTTGAGAAATCTAAGAAAGATTAAACGAATTCCAGCTCAAAATAGAGTAATACCCTAATATCGATATCGAACTTCTGAAATATAGTATTTCCTCAAAGGATCTCACAAATATTTACATTCAACACCAATACTTATACAAATCAGAGCACTTAAAAGAATATCATTGACTGTCACACACTGTTCCGTAACACATAATTCATATCCATTATTATCTATTTCGACCAACTGTAAGTTATGATCATCTGAACTTGCATCTTAGCAAGGGTCACTCTAATTAGATCAAAGATAAAAGGAAATGTCTCTAATTCGTTAATGGAACTACGTTTTCTGTGAAGTCAAATGATATACGGATTCCTAGAATCTTTGATTTAATACTGACCATAATAACATAACGAATATCTTTGGAACGCATTGAATTATATAATGCAATGCATTAATTCTAGTGAATAACACACAATAGCTTATTGGATTTATACGTAATAATTCTTGTAAGGAACAACATATTTTCTGAGCTTACATTTTGTACGGAAAGCAATACCAATTGTTTGCTGGTTATCATTTTGCAATATGCTTAAGCATTTAATAATATATAATCATAATTTTAGGTGAAAAGAATTTTGATGCTGATATATACATTCTTTCATATAGATTGAAACATGTATTTGATATTTTTTTTAAATGAAGTAAATTAATTTATTTCACTTCTTCCTTTCATAAATATTGAATGTTTTTCAATTTTTTTAGATTTCTATATTATATTCATTAATACTCTCAAATATTAACAAACTAAGCTATCGTTAAACAACCTTATATTGATTTTTGGTAGTATTAAATCTTCTGAATTAATTCTGTAATAATAAACATTTTTACGCTACGTGTAATACACTTTAGCTTGTTTACAAAGAAATTTACTCTTCAAATTAATTACATAATACTGCTATTTTAAGCCATGTACACAGTTTTATTGGTAATTCTAGAGATATGTTTTAATCACGATTTATTTTCTGACGCAGTCAGCTTAAAAAACCTACAGATGATCGATGCAATTCTTAAGTGATCAATTTTTCTCGTTAACCTTAGAATTTCAACAAAAGTAATTATTTCACAACGATATGATGTATAATTCTCAAAAAATTTAATTAGATTACAAAAATCTTTTATAGTCTTTGTGACGAAATAATACTAAGTGCCTTCTAATAATATAAAGAATTAAGAAAACATTTAGTACAGTACATAAATGGTAAATGAGAACTTCGGAATTACGTTCATTGGATTCTTTTACACTGGATTTTATAATGACCTTAAATTCAATTTAATTTAAAGTATTTATGTTTTTATGATGAGATAGCATGAATGTGTATCTTAGATAAATTATCATATAATTTTGTAGTTCCCTATAATTTGGGTAATTTATACTCTTTGTTAAAAAAATATTCAACTTATTAGATAATTACGAGTTTTTATAGTTATATAAAGTCAAACTGATGTAAAATTTTATTTGATATGTTTTAAAATACCTATAAAAAGAAAGCAGATAAAGTGACATAAACAAACTCAGGTTAGCTCATTTTTCTAATATTAAAATTTAACTTACACAGTTTGTCATCTAAGAAATTTAAGAAGTAGAAAATTGATGAACAATTTTAGCATCTCACCTTTTTAGCACAAAATTGAAATAAATTTGTATAAAAAGGAGTTAAAAATGAAGTAAAAGAAAAATTTGGAAAAAAAGTAAAGAAAAGTAAAAGAAGTAAAAGAAAAGGACTGAGACAAAGACAAAGAAAAGACAACAATTCTGAAAAATAGTAAAAGCAAATTAAAAAGACTATGAAAAATGTGAAATTTTTGAGAACCTGACAGTAATTCTACTTGAAAAACTAGAATTAGAAAGAACACATAATGTTAATGGGGAAAAAAGGCTTCTAAGAAAATCAGTCAGATGAAAATGGCATTTCTTTTTTATTATTAATTTGCTGCTTGGAAATTGTTTTCAAGGTAATTTTTAGTTCAAATAAGTCATTTAAAGGCCTTGAAGCTTTTTAACATGCTTACTTAATTACATATTTTTTAAGAAAATGGTAATAAAACAATATTTAAAGAATTATTAAAAAAACAAATTATAAACAATTTCGTAACAATACTTTAACACATGTTATGCATTAATCCGTAAGTAGAAATTAATAAAATCATAGAACCAGAAGCATTGTTTTTGCCCCATTTGATGAGAAAGTGAATAAAAATTAAATTAAATTGTGATTAAAGAATGCTGTTAAATTTTTTCTTCTTTAATATTTTTAAATATATTTTTTATAAACATATTTTTAAGAGGCTGACTTTTTTTGGTTTCATTTGCATGACATCTTAAATTTGCTTTGTTCTGTAACCATAAATACAACAAACTTTTATTCGTAGTCAGATGGTTTTATAGCTTGATCTTATCCATAAACGATTGTTAACTGTTATATTCGTTGGAGTTATAGACTTACTAGTTTATTGACGTTGTTTCGAAATAGCAACACATTTATATATTTACTTTTAATTGTATAGTTAATATGAACTATGCCTTTACATGAACATTTCTTCAAATTTTGAAATTTATTAAACTTGGAATTGACATATTATAATCTTAGTAGGTAAAATAAAATAAGACTTTAGTTTAAAGCTGCAAAACTATAGATTTTTTGTAAACATTTTTATAAAAGAATACGCCTCACATGAAACTACAAGAAGTATTCCAAATATATAATATGAAAATTAAAGAAATACAGGGTTCCAAGCATAACAAATTTCAATGTAAACGTGGTATGTTGATACAAAGCCATGTACTTAAATATTCTTAATGATTTAACTAATTAATTTTTTACTACCTAATATAAAAAGTATAAAATGTATCTGAAATAACTAAAATTATAAATAATATAGAATATAAAGAATAATTTAGATATTTGCATCTGTTAAAAGAAACAAAGAAAAATGATTTAATATGATATAATAAACGGGTTTGAAAAGTATATTTGCTGCTTAAGAAAGCTAGGAAAATTAAACTCCCTATATACAATATTTGAAAAAAAAGACACTAAACATTGGCGCATATAGAAAATGCCTTTTTTTCAGTTAAACAAAAATCAAAATTATAAGAAATTTAAAAACCTTAACGATGTATCTTGATTCTTTTCAAAAGAATAAAATCAATTTTTGAAAAATGTGTGGATCTCATAGAATGTAGGGGTTCTCTTAAACCATTTATTATTGATATGTGGAATTTTAAGTGAGGTCCTAGTCTTTTATTGATTTATGGTCTCAGAAAATATAATTGTAACATAGAAAACAAGAAAACAAATTTGGACTTATGGATGTCCTTACCGAAAAACTTTGATTCATAGCTTGTTAATATTAAAGTGATCATAATTTCTATATAAACAAAGAATGCTACATAATCAAGCATAATTGCATGTTTTTTTTCCTGAAATATTTTACAATGAAATAATTAAAATATTTAGTTGAAGAATATTTCTTTTATAGTTTGTATCTGCCTAATCTCAAGCCAACTGTAATAAATAATGACGGGAAATCTAAAAAACTAATTTATACAACATTAAATTATCAGAAAACAGTAAAGAAGAACATAATTTAAGAATAAAACTAGTCTTTGATGAATAATAAAAGTAACACTTGAATCAAATTAAATTCAAATAGAAAAGATATCTGTTGGAGAATACGCATGAATTGTGAGGCCTAAAATCCACATGCAATTTCTTGGTAACCAAAAATAAAATTAGAAACCCAAGCAACGATAAACAGAAATCCATATTTGGAAGTTAAATTAAAAGCATGATATAATCCGGTGAACAAATCTTTTGAGAAATAAGCATGAATAACATTAAACAAACTTTTATTATCAAAGACAAACAAAGTATTATAACGGTTTATTTTGGCGCTGTTATTATAAATTCAAATGAGTATTCTGAGTAATTTAGATTTCCTACTATATTGATATCCAGTTTAAATTCTGGCTTCCATAATAGTCGATAAAGAAAGTTTGGAGTTTATGTTTAACATTCCGAAAAGGAAAACATTAGTGGCTCAGAATAAATCTAAATAA
>BMAW01131076.1:0-28507 GCA_019974015.1 Nephila pilipes
TTCGTGGCCGCTGATTTACATGTGCTGTTTAACTTATAACCGTTATTAAAACTATAACGAATATAAACGTCGCCAGCACTTGAAGTGTTTTGTAAGTTTTCTTCTTTTCTACCTGATCATTTCGGACATTATTTTAATTTACGAAGAAGGTGGTTCCAAACACCACTTCCTGAATTTTACTTGGAGTGCATATTTTGGTGACACTATTTTTCTACAAAGCTTTTTTTTTAACTGCAAAATAATTTTTTGAATCTCTATTACCGAAAAAGAACTAATACTGAAGTAGCATGATCTATTGGAGACAATATAGTACGATATGTAAGACCAATATGATATGTACAATACGATATGCACCAATAGACTCTTTGTCAGATTGTGACTCAGATTGATTTATCGAGCATATGTGATCTAGGGATACACTGACTCGACATGCGACAATTCTTTGACATAATTTCTACAACGTTGCCCGAATCGATGAATACAGCTGATTCTCACCCATTTAATCATTTTTGACTTCAACGTTGTCAAAAACCATCGCAAGATGCACCGCATCTTGTCAAACTCTTCTGTAGATGATTCAGCTCTTTTTATTCAGAAGTCACAGTATTCGTAGAATCCCCACGTGCATTCTTCTCAATAAACTTTTTTAGAAACTTCTTTTCCACGAGTTCCAGATAGTTAACTTTAATAAGCATGGAACACATCATGCATCATCTTTTTCGAAGTATTATGGCTCTTTCCTACAATTCTCGTGCATAAACTGAATATTGATCATTCGTCTCTTTTCCTTTTTTAATTGATAATCGAATCGTAAATGTAATTTTTCTTTAGTTTCCACGCAGGATGTTTACCCACGTGATGATCTTTTAAATTTAATTCATTGGAATCTCCAAATAGTGATAGGGTAATATCACGATTTTCGTTTAAGAAGTGGTGTTTGACATTTTGTCTTGTTCCTGTGAAGTCTTTGGCATGAGAACAAGATAATTCTAAGACTTGGTATTGAAGTGTACAGGTTTTTTTCTACACTGGAAGGTGTAGAATTAAAGAGCTACAAAAGATTGAATGTAGCATGATACTAGTTTTAGCTTCTTTGAATGATAAAATTGAATGAAATTGTACACAAATTTTGGAGGGTTCCCTCTCAGTATAGCATTGAAAAGTGCTGCTTAGGTATTTGCGTTGAAATCAGTGACATATCAAATAAACAGAACAATACAACAGATTATTACCACTTCTTTGTTCGCTCAGCTTATCTTCGTACTCGCTTCCGCATTCCAACGTGATGAATCAAATAAAAGTTTTCTAAAACATCCGACTTACAATGATGGTTTCATATCTATGAATCAGAATTCAACCGCTGATACTGCTATTGGCTGCCCCTTTGGTGTGTATATGAATTAAAAATATTGTGGAATTAGTAAAAATCAATTAAAAAAACGTTAAAGAATCAATTAAAAACGAAAAATCAATGAGAATGTTGTGAGAGAAGAAATTGATATTGTATTTATAGAACTATGATTTGTGTTAATTTAAATAGTGGTGATATAATTACTCATCATTTAACATTAGTATTTGAATGTTAGCAGTTTTCTTTGCTGCATTGCTTGTAGCTGCAAGAATTTTTGGTACGATGAGTGGAGTTCTAGTAGAAGAGCGAAAAATTTCTGCAAGACCTTTAAGTTGTTCTATTACTTGAATTGAATTGTTGTCTAGATTATAGTTTTTGCTTTGATTATATCAGTGGGAGCTATTTTTACGTATTTTTGGATGTGATTTCTTTCTTTGTTTTTCTTTTTAATTTGGCATACGCGGGTGAGGTGGGTACCAGAGCATTTGATGTATCTTGGAATCATGTAATATTTTTTTGGGCTGTGGTTAAATTTATTGCAGTTGTAGCATTGAGTGGTTGTATTTTTGACAAACACTCTCTCACTTTTATCATTCTTCATAAATCAACAATTTTTGCTCTTTTTCAACATAACTTTGCCTTATACGATTCATTGTAGTGGTGTATAGTTTAAGATATTGGGTCAAGTTTGCTATAAGGCTCCTGTCTACCCGCCATTTTGATTTCATCGCTTAATGTTAATCTATGGAGTATTTGACTTTAATTCTCACATCTTTATATCGATCTATTTGATGTAATAAAGTGCATTTAAAGACCAAAAATAATGAAGCTTCTGATGGATTACTTTTTTTTCTCGATTTTTAAAATGTTTTATTCATTTTAATTATTCGTTTTTGAGTTTTCCGGTCTGTAAAGAATAATTTCAAATATTTTAAAGTCGAAGGTAAAAGAATGTCCCCAAGCGATCGTCATTTTTTGCTCTTTAAATGCACTTTATTCTATTCAAAATAGATCGAACTCAAAAGATAATGAAAGTATTCATAGGATTAACATTACGTCCACAAAATCAAAAGGGCGGGTAGACGGGCCCTTAAATAAACATATTTTCTTATACAACATGAAATATGCGTACAAAATTTAAGAAATAAATTAGCTTGCCTTACGTTACCCACAAGATAACATTTGAAAGATGTACAGTAGTTATAAAATAAAATCTAATCATCCTATTAAAAAAATTGAGGTTCACATAATAAAGATCTACAAGTACAACACTCATGTAAAATTTTAAAGCTCTGCATACAAAACATTTTTTTAATCCAGTGGGAAAGTGTGAATATAACAAACTGAGAAAATAAAACTTTGTTTATATTGCATTATATAGAACAAACCACTTTAGACATTCACAATTTTTGTTGCACAGGGCGTAATAATTGTCGGATTTTGACGCGGTTTGCTTTAAAATGCTCCTATCATTTAAAACTATTTTTTGAAAACAAATTTGAAAAATCGAATTTTTGAAGGTGCAAAGGTACCAAGTCCCCTTAAGATTAATTTTACAGTTCTGTTGAGATGTATTATCATTATCAAGATTTTGATTATGTTCAGTTGCCGCTAATATTTGATATTTATTTTGAATTGGGTTTTAAGTTGAGAGTTAGTTAAATTTAATTTACGAGCAGTTTTATTTTTGGGTGGTGTGATAAAACCATCAGAGTCAAATTCTTTCCTTTTAAAAAAGTTTAAGTTTGGGGACGGAGGTGGGGTGTGATGTACAGGGCATCTAATGGTATCACAAGGCCCTAAAGAAACGTTCTCACCCTCGAATTGTTCCAATTCTTTGTTCATTTACTTGATTTTAAAGTGTCCTTATAAGCGGGGTTGTTCCTTGTTCATGTTAATAGATTCGTTGATAGCCAATTGGTTTCTTTGAATTTCTATCATTTCGGCAAAGTATTGGATCCTTCTTTCAATTTTTCTTTTAAGTTACAAAAGTTATCAGTTGTCTTTAAATTAACGAATAACAATCAAGTTGACTCACCTCAAAAACACAAAGAAGTTTTCATGACATTTAATTAAAACATTGACGGATAAAACATTCACAAACAGAAAACGAAGTTGTACCATCGACTACAGTTCTCCATGGTCTACAACTGCACGTCATCCTTTTGTTCTGACTTGCATAATTTTGACTACGCCAGATGGTAATCTTATGACGCAGTGCCAGTGTCTTCTACATTACTATAACCAGCGGCTTTTTCTTGTTCTACACATACACGCACACATGTTTATATTTTATTATATATTATGCATTTGTTCTTTTATAAACAAATGTAATATCCACTTATCTATAAACATTGCTAAGAACTGTAAAATGCGATCACAGCGCCACTTAGACTTTCAGAGATATTAAACTGGGAACGTAGTCTTCGGAGTGAAAGGTTTGTCATTTATGTATCATATTTATGAGTAATATCTAAGGGTAACTATTCTAAGAAATCAGAACAGTTGGAAATTTAATTAATAGAGGGAAACAAAAAAAAGTTCAAGTATTCTTTTTATTAAAATAAGAGAATTTTATTCAAACACTAGAATACGAGAATTCCTGAGACATGTATTACATTTCTAAATCATGATTTCTTTCGTCTGCGGGAATCTTATGTCTATTCAAATTAAATGCTCAAAATACTCAATTTTTTAATGTTGTAGAATTCTGGAGAGAATTTTAAAAATAATGCTCAAAAATCGTAATATATCATAAAAGCTTAATATTTAAACAATTTTATTACCACTTACTTTATCATAAATATATGAATTCCGGTATGATATCAAAGTATAACATTTCTGCTCCAGAAATGAGGATGAGGAATATTAAACATTTGTAGGTTATTTATTTGTTGGATATTTCAGTTCTGTCGGTAGTTACTTATTTGTGTAAAACACCTACGATGATTCAAGCTATTAAAAAAAATTTAAGTGTTTTTTTCCCAATTATCTCTTTAAACAAGTAAAATCTGAATGTGCTAAACACAACGAATGTTAAGCCCTTTAAAAGCTTAGAGTTTTTTTTTTTTTTTCGTTGGCCTCGCTTTTTAAAGGCGCTAGCATTTCTAACCGTAAATAATGACACACTCTCATTTTTTTTCTGAATAAAAATCTTCATCGAAACGAAATTCTCTCGCTCCTCTTTTTTGAGCATTATTTTTAAAATTCTCTCCAGAATTCTACATAGCGTCCAATTCAAAAGACATTTTCATCTTGTTCCTTGGGGGGGGGGATATCTCAACGCCCCAAGAAACGTAAATGAAGTCTTGCTTTATTTCTACGCAGATTGTTTTACCCACGTATTTTTAGTAGCTCTAGACGTTAAATTGTTCTGGACGTATGAACAGTTTAATGTTGTTTTTTAATATCACAAATTTTCGATTTAAGATAGTGGTGTTTGACATTTTGTCTTGTTCTGTGCAATATAAGGCATAGAATATGATAATTGCTAATACTTCTGTTAATGGAATGTACAGGTTTTTCTACACTGGAAAAGCGTAATTAAAGAGCTAAGGTGAATGTAGTATGGTACTAACTTTAGCTTCTTTGAATGTTAAAACTGAATGAAATTATACACAATATCCTTTATGTAGTAATTGGAGAGATACTTTTTTTTGACTGTCAAGAATTCAGAAGTGAAGTTTCAGCATAAATTGTGGAAATTACACGTGATACAACGTATCATCAGAGACAGTGAATACTTGTGCTGTGAGGCAGAATTTATTTTTATGTAGTCTTTTCAGAATTGTATCTGAAATTGATATGCATCTAATGAAAAGGTTTTTATTTTAGAAGCATATGACATATTATTTTAGAGAGTTTTACATTCTTGAAAAATAAAGATATTCTATGCTAATATATTTTCTGAGATCTCAATCCGCGATACAAAAAAGTCCAAGAAAATAAATTTAGAATCAAAAAGGATCTTGTGTAAAGTAATACACTAAAATTCGCATTGTGAATTTTACAAATCTCGCTTACGAGTCAGAAAGGCTGCCTAACAAAGCATCGTTTTTTGAACTAATGCAAAAAACTCATGTAACATACTTGCTCGACATCAGTAAAATAATTTCTGACTTCTATGTCATAAAGCAATTAAAACTGAGTATAAAATAAATTTTCATTATTATTTATAAACATTTCCATTCAGGTCATTCATTGCGGAAAGCAGTTATATCTCTGACCTAGAGAACGTCTCTTAAGGAGCGCAGCGCTCTCTGTTCTTTAGTTTTAACAGATATTACTATCTCCAGGAAAATGTAAAGTTTCCCATTTCTTCAACTACAAATGGAAATTGAATAGTTTTAATTTGACTTGAAATCAATTTGATGTAAATTCTTGAAACTTGAGCTGTAAACTATGATATCAAATTTAATAAGATATTAAAATATTAATACAAAATGTATCCAAAATATCATGTTAGTTTTGTCACGTGCGAATTATGTGACAAAAATAATCACATAAATTTAAAAAGCAAGCAAAGAAAACAGTTAAGGATGGACAATGAGAAGTAAAAAAAATTGAATTAAGCTCAAAGCAAGGGGGGGAACATGGTTTGGATTTTACGTTATTAGTCAAATTCTTAATACCATATTTACAACTGGGGTTTTGTTTGTTTGTTTCAATAGAGAAGTCGTGATTGCCATTCCAAACATTTACATCGATTCTGTGCTCAATTAAGATGGGTTTTTTTTTAAAGAATGAGACATTATTTTTTAATCTAACAATTCAGCTTTGGTATTATAAAACTTACTTTATCATATTTAAGTGCACGAAAGCCGTCGATATAGGTTTGATAGAAAAATCACTCTCCAGGGCCAAGGACTGAATCAGCCGAGGCTTGGCAGAAAAAAAGTATTTATCTTCTGTATCTTCTTACGTTGCACTCTTCGTGGCGCTTGACGCCATCTTTCATTCTAAATATATATTTCAGTTGGTACCTTTCTTGGCGAAAGACATACGTTCCTACCGTTCAGTGCCGTTTTTCCGTTAACTGTAAGTACATTTATACGGTAAAATTTTTTTTTTCCTTTAATATTTCTCTGATGAAAACATTAATCGTAAGACAGGCTGAATTTAGCAAAGATAACGTTTTCAGAATCTTTCTATACAGAAAGCTTCTAAATAGAAACAAAAAAAAAAAGGTTTAAGAATGTTTCAAAGTATGAGGAATCTTTTATTAGGAAAAATATATTTTTGTATTTACATCTTAATCGTTGCAAGCCAGTTTCTGCTTGTTAATGCTGAACGCTAGAAATATTTCGAGAGCACATAGGCCATGGGTGGCCCTTAAAACTCGAGTCAGTATTATTATAGCAAGACTGGCTTAAAGTTGAAGGTGCTGTTCTGCTTGGTAGGATCAGTAGCTGTGCTCTGATTGGATTTGTCTCTGATGTCTGGTAAGATTAGCAGTTTGGACGTACAAGGTTTCGGTCAGGGTGGCGCTGATATCTTGGTTTCCTATTGGTTTGTATTGGTATGGAGGTGACTTTCCTATTAGCTGCCCTTGGCTGATGTTTGGAGTGGGGGTGTGTTTATGTTGTGGGCGTATACGGCTTGTGGTGAGTTATTAAGTTACGAGTGTATAATTTTTTTTTTTTGTTTTAAATTAAATTATAGAGAATATAATATGTGAGAAAGTGGGAGGGGTTGCAGAATCAAAAGTACTATTACAGGTCGTTAATGTTTTTCTCTTGGGGTGTAATTTTCAAGATTAATCCATGTGTCTTATTGGTGAGGTTTAGAGTGGAGAAAAAAAATTTTGTAGTTTTTTTGATATGTTTTTCTAAAGTGGATTTTAGTAGCTTTTTAGGATTTCATTATTTCAGTGTACCATCTAGATTTAGTAATTAATCGGAGGTTGAGCTTTGTGTTTTTTTCAGGTAAAGATTAATATTACTTTTTGCCGCATACACTTCAGTGGACATGCAAGTGGTGGTCTGAGAACGGCTGTGTACAAAATATTTGTTTTTTAGTAGTCATTTAGAATCAGCAGATTAGGGGAAAATACTGCACTTTGCTTTCAGGAATTTTTCACGCAGTGATGGTGTGTGGTTTTCCATATGATTTTTTTGTCTAAGTACTCAGGGTATTTTGTTTGGTGAGACTCCCCAGTATTTGTGTATTGTAGAAGGTTGGGGGTGCGGTGTTAATAATTCTTTTTCTAGGAAAATAAGATTGCTGCCGATTCTCGACATTAATCTTGATTTTCCAGTCATTATAATAGTTTTCGAGTATTTTTAGGTGTTTGTTAAGTACGAATGTTACTGTTTTGTGTTTTTGTATTTCTCCAGTATGGCTGTCATCGGCATACATATTTAATATGGATTTAGGTATATTGTAATTTATATCATTTAAGTATAAGTTGCTCATGGGCCGATAGAGAGATCCTTGAACTACTCCTTATTTTGTGATGAGTTTGTGAAGACTGTATTTATTAGTTTTAACTTGAAGTTTCTGTTTGTAGAATGAAAAAGAAATTAATTTTATAAATTGGTAGCCAAGGGAAATTTGTGGTTTATAAGTTTGTAGGTGAGAGACCTTCTATCCAAGACGCGGTCGAAAAGATGTCTGAAAGGCCGCCTGTTGATTTACTACGTTCAGATGGTTAGAGATATGCTCTGTTAGTTTGATTAGAGGATGGGAGGTAGAGATTTTATTGGCCGTGGTTAGGGTTTGAGCTATGGAAGCGTCAATGTAGTTGTTGATTCTTTCAGTATATTGTTCTGTAAGTTTGGCAAGGAAGAGCAATACTATTGGTCGATAGCTATCAAGGTAGGCAGGGATTTTCCCGGTTTAGAACCAGGAAAGGTGTAGAGGTTTTCCAGTTTTTTTAGAAAGTGTTGTAGATTTAAGTATTATATTAATTAAATATGTTAGAGGAAAATTAATTTAGGTGGAAAGTTTTCAGCATTTTATTTGTGACAATGCTTTGCCAGGGACTTTATTTATTGCAATGTTTTTTAATGGCATTAGTAATTTCATTTGGCCAAACAGTTTCAATGTGTGTGTGAGGTGGGGTTGTTAAAATTTTTGTAGGGTAGTGTACCCTTTTGATCAAATTTCAATTATGTAATTTGTAGGGCGTTTGTTTCACAAGTTGTGTGTGAGTGAAATTGTGGAAGTTAGATTTTTTCAATGTCTGGGAATTCAACGAAATTGTTTATTAGTGAGGGAATGTGGCTTCTTTTGCTTTTCAAAGTTTAGTAATTTTCCTGGATTTGTCATGTATGTTAAGTGTTTGCAAGGTCTGAGTCCAACTATTTTGATGGGTATATACTTCTTTTTTTGATTTGGTTTTGAATTCTGTTAACTTGTTTTTTTAATGTTGGGGTCAAGTGTTCGTTGAAATAATTTTTTTGGTTTTGTTTCGTAGTTTAATGGGTTGTTTATCTCTTGGGTGTGTATCATTCGTTGTTGTGATTGTTGTTGGAGGCTTTTTTTGTTGTGCATTATTAATGCATTTTGTGCGGTATTAATTTTTTTGTTCAAGTTGTGCTATTGTTGTGTTAGAGTAGTTAATTATGTTTATGTTATTGTTAATTTCTTGTTGAAAGAGTTTCAATTTGTCGTATTGACTCTTTGTTGATGATGTGTAAGGGGTAGAGGTAAATTCAAAATTATTGGGTTATGGTCTGATGAAATTCTGAGCATGGAGGTGATGGTGTGCTTGTGTTAAAATTTTTATGATTACGAAATCTATGGTTGTGCTGAGAGTTGTGACCGTATCTTGTGGGGTGTGGGTGGGTATGCTAGTGTAATGTCGTGTTGATTAGCCTCCATATAAGTTAACCCCTCTCTCTAGGTGTGTTAGTGTTTGCGTTCCATGTTTTGGTGTTTCGCATTGAAATCACCTAAACTGGCTTCAATTGTTGTAAGTTAAAGATGGTACAAGATCTTGTGTGAAATTGGAAGCAGTGTGATGACGGGAGTATGTATGTGGAGACAGAGGGGTGACAGCTGGTTGGGCTGAAGGTGAGAATAACTATAGTTTGCTTCCTATGTGATTTGGAGTGGGTGGGGTAGTTAGGCAGAGGTGACTATTGCAGGAGTTTTAGTAAATCTTGGTGCCTCCTGATGCAATTTCTTGCGTGTGCCTATCGTCTCACATATAAGTGGTTTGGGAGGAGTGCAGTTTCGTGGTCTCAATGTTTCTTGTATCGTGGTATTATTAAGTCGGAATGCTTCTGTACAAAATCTCGTAGCTCAACAATACAAGGATTTTTAAACCGTTCGCGTTCAGGCAAAGGCTTAAGCCGAAAAATTTAGCAATATTGTTCTGTGCAGCTATTGTTAATTGGTTTATAGATGTCATCATTGTCCAACAGAGCTTCTATTCGCGTTTTGTTTGTCTGCCTTTTACTGCTTTAATTTTGATGTTCTTAGAAGTCCTGGGAGTTGTTTGAATATTTCTGTTAGAGTTGCAGGAACATCTCTATGGCTTGAAATAAGTCAGGTGTTTCCTCTTCTTCTTCTATTTGTTGCTTTTTGTTCTTTTGTTGCATATGCTTGTTTACAGGTTTATTGCTATTGTTTTGTTTGAGCTGGTGGTAAGAAAAGTGTTTCTTGTTGTTGTGGTGGTGGGGGGTTTGTTTCTGGTTCCTGTGGCGCTCAAACGGCGTTTTCTTTAATCAAGTTTTGTCCTTTGGCGATTATGTTTTACCTTTTTTCGGAGGTTTTGGGAACTTTTCGCAGCCTCCATATAGAGCGAGAGTGTCCCTGAAGGTCGCAATTAATGCACTCGGGTTTTATGTTCTTTCTTTTATTGGACAGTCTCTGAACTGAGGTTCTGCGCATTTCCAGGCATCTTGGGTTTATGTGACGGTTTTCTGCCAGTGGTGAAAAAAAGTTACACCGATAACATTATTAACTTTACCGCTACCAACCCTCAATTTTGATGTTTATAACACAGTTTGGAAATTTCAAATGTTTTCCGGCTTCTTTATTGTTCTCGGTAAGTTGGCAAGATAGACGACAGTTTCTCCTGTTTGTAAGTTGTACTACACGGATGGGGTTGAAACCTAATTTCGTGATTCTTTAATATCTTCTGGATCTGTTTCCGTCTCCTTTAATTATGGCCTTCACAGGTCTTTTGCATTTATTACCAGACGAAGACCAACGTAGTATTCGTACTCGGCTCTGGTGGACAAACAATTGAACTAGGTTTCTACTATATATTCATCTGGGGTGTTTACATATAATTTGATATATTCCCTGAGAGCTTTGTGCGAAGATCGGGATAACAAAAGTGCATATGGCCTGAAGTTGGTGAGTTTGTTAATTTTTTGCTGCAGTATTGGTGGAGGAGTCGTTCCTTGGGTGGGAGGACGACCTCGTTTAATGTGTTGCTCTGATTCTTGGATTTTTAAATTTTTGGAATTTGTTCTGGGTGGATTTGTAATTCTAGTAGATTCGGTGATTATTTGTCTTTTAGCTGTTTTTTCGATTTGGGGGAGTGACGAAGCCGTCTTCGTCTTTCCTTTTTTAAATTTAAGTTTTTAGTTGGTGTGGTAGGTGTTAGAGTGTAGATGTGACAGCTAGGGACAGAACAAGTAGGAAGTGATGAATACTCATCCTCAGCTGTTGTCAGATCATCTGGGCCTTGGAGTGGAGTAGGAGATAGGCAGGAACTGCTCGTCCAAATTCGTCATGGTCAGGATTCCTTCGGTTGGACTGGACATATTTACTTCGTCTCGGTAGTAGTTTCGGAATCCGTCTTTGTAAGGCCTGTGAGTGTCTCGCTCCCCGGTGCTCAATAGGAGATTGAGGGCAGGATGAAGATGGAGAGAATAAATCCATATTTAGTTCCATTGTTCCAGTTTCAAGTGCCAGGTCGGTTAGGGGTGAGAGTCAGGAAAATAGAATATCTTCACCGAATGCTCTGAAAAGGCGTTATTTTCAGCTGATTTGGTTAAAATTCTGTTATTTAATGTTATATATATATATATATATATATATATATATATAATATATATATATATTTACTTTTTTATTGGTATTTATAATGCAAACGTACAAAATTTAATTTATTGTCGTTATTAATATCATAAGCTATGTCATTTACACAAAACATGTTGGGTAGATTTCAATAATATCAATATTTCCTATCTGTAAGAGTATTTTTGTAAAAAAAAAAAAAAATATTTTTTGTCTTTTTTCATAAAGAAAGTGTCATACGTTTACAGAGTTGCTTCAGACTTTTCTTAATGACCATATGTTACCATTAAGAATTAAACACTTCGCATTGTTACAAAATTAATTTTTTTTTTTCAGAGAGAGGTTGTTTTTTTTTGTATTATGTTTTTACATTTGTGTAATTTTAAATATCCACATAACCAAGAAAGATCAAAACACTGTGTTTATGATTGGTATAAGACATGTTAGCTACCTATTCAGATAATTTATAAGTTGTTTTGGTGTATACTGCATTCTTCTTATTATAAATTTAACAATTTAAAGAATGGATTAACTCTCACAGTACTAAAACCAACAGATATTAAAATTCAAAATATTTCAAAAGATTCAAATACCTTTATCTTGCATTCTGATACCTTTCATCTGATTTTGTATAAGTTGAAACTGCAGAAATCAGTGGTTCCACAACATCTCTCTCAGCGAATCACTTCTAAGTGAAACCAAATAAGCGGAACCCCTTGTGAAGACGTTGGTAACTAGAAAAAAAATTAAATTTGGCCGGATATTTTTTTTTATTGTCTTTTAATATAATAGTTATAGAAAGTAAGTGAAGATGTTTTGGATGTTTCACATATACTACTAATCGCCATCCATTGAAATCCAATTTACTGATAAATGCACAGTAACATCAAAACGTTCTATGTCATTCATGTGCAAACATCGGATCAAAAGATTACATCTATCACTTGGCTTCAATTTTATCCTGTGTACTACAAAGCAATTTGACTTCTGTGCCTTGTTACATTGGTTCATTTAAGTTTAAAGGATGCGTCGATTACACCATGGATTTTTGATGAAACGGATGAGTCCGTAAAACGTTTCCGACTTCAATTCAAGCAATTCGTAATATCAAAACTTAACGAGATCCATCTAACTTTCGTGTCAAGTGGTAAAGGCTGGGCTTCTACAAACCGGAAGAGAGGACAGTTTGTAGCATACGTTGATAAAGTTTGAATTTTACAGCATCACTTAAAATAAGAAGATAACTGTGCAAGGTACACTTATATGTCACAACTTGTATAATTTTTGGAATTATACACATGTAGTCGATATAATCAATGGTTATTTTGAAGAAAAATTAGCATAAAACTTTTAACTCTTTATTTAAGTACTTTGCTTTTTACTGATAAATTTTCTTTCCACTTCTGATTTGGTAGAAACACACACTTTCTTTACTTTTCTTAATAATAATGAACTTTTTTCATAAAATATACATTTAATCTACTCTTCAGAGACGATAACTTGTTTTAACAATAATGTTTTATTAAGTGCTACCCAAATCCGCATTACTCACTTGATTCATACTCCCAAGTGTCAGCTTTCGATCCGCCTCCTCTCGCTGAGTCTGACTCACTGTGCTGAGAAAGTTTTTGTGAGTAACATCTTGACTCGCCCCTTACCAAAACATTCTCTACAGGCGAATCAACACTGGAGGAAACTCAACAAAGTAAATCTATTTGGTTTTCTGGTTTTGTCTCTTCTTCCGCGCCATATTACAAGAGTATTTCTGGCATTCACTTTTGCACTATCAGTAACCACTCTGAAATAAACTAAAGACCATTTTATTACTTTTATTTTCTTCAAAATAAGCTTGTGGTATATCGAAGTGCTCTACAGTTATAAATTATTTTAAATGTCAATATTTCGTCTTCTTGAATGGAATTCTTAAAGATATCCAACATAAAAAATGCAGCATTTGTGGTGGACTCTGTTCGGCTTCAGCGTTAAATAATTCTAGTTTATTCTCTTCGAGTTCACTTTCCTCGTCTTTTGCTGAAACAATTTATTCTACGCGTACTGTACTATTTGTTAAGGAACTTGGTCAGAATTCAACACTTTAAAAGCCCTGCAAAATACACTTTTAATTCTTTGCAAGTACGATTAAATTCTGTCTTTATATGCCTCTCAGATTTTTTTTAGATTCTAACTTGAAATAAACCTCAGGGGTGTTCTTGTACTATCTTTTAAAATACATGAGGTGGTAGACACTACATTTTTTAGCATGAGCCAGTTTTCTTTTAAATATGACAAGTTTATTCTTTGATAAGTGTTTTTCTTTCAGGTGTCTACAAAAAAAAGTAGTGGTTTTAATACTTTGCAAGAATTTTTTGTGCATATAATACACAAAGCTGTTGAACAGTTCTTCCCAGTAAAATAAAAAAGACTTGTAGGCATGAGTAAGATTGTTTATTAACACCAAAGAACCTACAACATAAATGTGATCAAATTTATAATGGCAATTTTATTGTATAAAATCTACTAAATCTACTTATTTTGTAAACTGTATGTTTTGTCGGATGGGAGACGTGTTCGATTTATGAGTTACCAATTATGTGCGAATATGGAGAATCCGGTTTAAAAATGATCTCCTTCAACTAGCGCTTTGCAGAAGTAAACATTCTCAGTAAAAACTTACCAATGTGACGAGTTTTATGGAATTATGTTTACTTCACTGTACTGCATTTTATCACTATTTGCATTTGATTGATGCAGATGATTCATGCAGACTAATATCAATAGAGATTTTTTTGTTCTTTTCCTGGATGTTTCTTTTTCCATAATTCATCTTTAAATGGCTATATATTACAACAACAAAGTTTTAAAATTATGTTCCAGGCAACCGCAATCCGTTTCCCTCTTGAAAAAAAAGAAATTCATTAATATGTTCAAAACAACAATACATGCCGTATACATACATTTCGTTTTTATTATTCGACACCAGATGGCGGCAGTTGTTTGAAACTTTTAAAAAAAAGGTATACATATTCTACATTGTCTTCTCTGCTTCAGTGCTCTAATTACGTTCTAATATTCAAGTTGAAATCTCTAAAGTATCATCATTCAAAATGCTTTCTTCAGCGTTAGTTGATGGTAACAATTATATAATAAAATTAAAATGTATAATTATCTAGTATAACTTTAATAAATAATATAATTTTAGAGATTTTTTTTATACATTTTTTGATTAATTGTTTCCATTAGAAACTTTTCTAGCAAATGCAACTAACTTTTATAAAGTTTAGATGTTGTTGAAAACTGTTACTGTTTCTTTTTCATTTTTTGCAATGTATACTTAATGATTTTTTTTTTTATTACTAAGAAGAAATTTTGAAATTTTAATCTTTATTTCTTGATCGAATATTTTCAAAACATAATTTCTATGATGTTTTGATAAAGAAAGCGCTATTTGTTGAAATCGAAGGAATTACAAAATTACTGTATACAATTGAAGTAAGAACTATTTCTAATAATATCAGACTCAATTTCCAGAAAGAAACATTTTCCGTACCGATCTTTCTAGCTACGATATAATACACAAAAGCCCTACAATGAGAATATTTGTAAGTCGATCGCAGCATATCTACACATAAATTATATGATTTAATGCACTGCATAAGATTGGTGGTGACATATCTGAGAAATTACTTTAAAACATAAAGAATAGAAATTCCCTTTCTATATGTTTATTTACAAGTAGCAAAACATAAAAATAACATTAAAATAAAGAAATATAAACATTATAGTGCAGGATCTCTTTATTCAATTTACTGTTACAAAATAGAGATTTTTTAAAGACATTTGGGGAGTTCAAATTCCACTTAGATACGCTGCAGTAATGAAAAGATTTTTGTCCTGAACTTTGTATAATTTCAATAAATATGCAAAGACAAATTAATTTTCAAGAATAATTTTAAAACGATACAAAAATTTCAAATATATCATCAACACATAAAAATTGTCATATTACAAAGAACTCTGAATCTGGTATTAATTATTTACAATGATAAATATTTCATTGAACAGAATACAGTAAAATTTGATACAGATTTTTTAAATTATGTTTTTTAGTTTTATAAACTTTTGGCTCTTATTATATTATATGAACTCCTTTACATGGTGTTACATTTCTAAATTTTAAAGATTCAGAAATGGGAATCTTCGAGAAAAGATTTACATAACAGAATCTGCATATGATCTTTAACATATATTTATCTCTTTTTTTGGTTTAGGGTTAATATTTTGTTTCTACCTTGGAGACAAAAGGTGGCTACAAGAAAATTAAAGTGGGGAAATTCAACAACTTATAAGACCATTTAAAATTGAGAAGGCGTGAAGTATAAAAGAAGGTGGAAGATTCAAAATTTAATACAATATAATTTTATTTTGACTCTTTCAGTTCAAGTTGAAAATAGTACAATGTATAAGGATTATAAGATTTTACTGTGGTTTAAAGTTTTAATATTAATAATGAAAAAAAAAAATTTTGAATTACGATTTATTCCCTATAAAAAAACAACAGTAATAAATTATTTACTGCAATTGCAGTATAAAAAATTTTCTGATGTTAAAATTTTCACTAATAATTGATCAAAAAAAAAATAAAGGTATGAAAATAGTAACAGTGAAGAATGTTAGGAAGCTTAAGTGACGCGACCTCTTTTTGCATAATAGTGTGTGTCTTGTGAAGGCCTTTCTCTGGAAAAAAAAAAAGAAAGAGATTGCATCCATTTCGCTGTTTGAGTAATGAAGATTGTTAATGAAATTTTGGAAGGGAAAATGAATTGGGTATTTAAAAAAAATATTAAATCGTGCAACGTTAACGGGCAAGCGATATTTTTTACGATATTTAGTGTTTTTTTCTTTAGGAGTGCAAACATAGAATTTACATTTTAAACTTGGCGATAAATCTTACTCAGATTTTCTGACTACAGCAGATATCGTTATTTGGCGCGCACCCGCTACTATAGTCACTTAAAATAGACTACAAGTGAGTCACAATCCTTGATAATTCACGGTCAATTTGGGGGGAAGTTTCCCTCCTGTGACAATGATTTATCGCCCTTAATATGGGGCATTAATCGTACATACGACCAACCTCAGGGAGGGTGGTGTTACATCCAGTTTTTTTTTATTGTACTATGGCTCCTGTAAGAGGTATTCTGATTAAAGTCTGAAATCTCTAACCGCTATGATAGGGACTGGGCGATACTAAATGTAGGGAAAGTGCTCATACGATACTACTGTTGGTAAACAAAAGTAAATAGTTCTCATAATAAGAGAATTACTTGAATCCCTTTGCTTATTTTTAGCCTTCCCCACTTCAAATCCATCAAGCGTTCTTTATTTTTGATTCCTTCGGTCAGTGCATCCATTTCTTTGCTTTTTCCTTGCAACAGCAATAATCTTGACCGTCACTGGGTTGCTCGCCACTGCAGTGGCATTTCAAGAAGTTTCCTTCTTTTTCTCTCCTGCTCTTTACCTTCGGAGAAAGTTGTAAAATTCTTAATGCCTCTGGTTTTATAAATCATGAAACTTTTTTTATAATTACTTTTAATGGGTATAAATCTTTATTTACCACTATTCTTATTCCTACTATTTGTAATTATATAAAAGTAATCTCTCTCTATTGATATTTGTATGTGAAATAATAATTTGTCAATTTAAAAGCTCCACTTTTAAAAAGTTATACGGGAACAGATTTAACCTTCCGAAGTTGCCTTTTTTTTATATAGTATTATTAGTTACTCATTTAAATATGAAAAAAAAAATTGAGTTATTATTGAGAAAAAAAAATTATAGATTATATTTACCCTTCCAAATTTAATATATTAAAATGGCTGTAAAGTTAAACATATTCTTCAGTGATACTTTTTTTTTATAAAGTAGACATAGTATTTTGAGATACTGAAACCAGTTAATAAATTTGTCAATGCGAAATTTGATATCTTTTATCTTTTTTTATATAAAATCTGTTGCGAGTTCAATTTTATCAACATTGTACATACTTTTCCATCATTTTGTTAAAATCAGTTTATGATACCTAACTTGTTGGATGTTGTCTCTGTTTACATTAAATTTTTATCTTGGAAAAAAATATTTTTAGCATCAAAAAAACCTCAGTGAATATTGTGGAAGGGAAGTTAAGAAAAGAGAGAGCTTCCAAAACATTAAATATATATAAGTTAAATGTAATTAAAATTGAAGCAAAACGTACCAAGAAATTGAAAGAGTGATCTACCTAAAACAATGAATCCCACAAGTGTTCATGGTAGGAAATCAATATTAAAATCATTTAGACATGAAACATTCACAGAAAGCCAAATTAAAAAAGATATGAGATTTTGAAATTCTTGTAAAAAAAAAAAAAAAAAAATTGCAGGGGACTGCCTTATATTTTCAAATTCAGAATAATGTTATTTATTTTTCAGTTTAAATATTGATTCTAGTTTACAAATGATTTAAGCTAATTTAAACTCTTTAATCAAAGGAAAAATAATGTCAAATGAAAAAAAATGGTATAATAATGGTATATAATTTTGATATCACTCTACTGTTAACGTTTACAGTATTGGTTTAGTCAGGCTGTCAGTCATTTCAGATACCTACTTCAGTAATGCTAACCAAGGAAAGCATAAAACCAAATTAAATGTGAATAATGCGCTGCCAAGCAGATTTTTGTAATCAGAGCAACAATGGAATAGGATATTTTATGATAAGTAAAATAAATTGACTTCTGATAACACTTTATTCTGAGATGGGCTTGGGTGTTTAAATGAAAAAAAATTGACAAAGAGCAAATAACGGAAGAAAGTAAATTTCAAATTTCTCTACACACCCATCAAAATGCACAAAAGACATACAAAATATTTTTAAGATTTTATTTAATTGGCTACATAGATTCCCCGGGTTTCGGCACCAATATTTTTTGATGAATAATAGTCCAACAAAAGAAAAAAAGCGGGATTGCATTATTTAAAATACATTTATTTACAGTCTCACGCCAATTGTAAAAACAAATAGTACTCTATTTACCAAATCCTTAGCTTAAATTTCCATACAGCCTATATTTTTTATGACCCTTTTTGCAGTTAAATACATCAAAACAAAATAACCCGTCTTACGTTCAGATCAAATGAAATGTTACCCATCATCTCAACAACACTGACGTCTCCTGGTGGCATCAAATAATTTGTTTAACGCCTGTCTACATATACTTACCTTATTCCCAGCATTGTGTATTGGTGCATGTCTAAGACATTTGAAGCTGTCGAGGACTTATCGCATTCAAAACAAGTGTATCCACTGATAGAATTGTAAATAGCTGCAAATGTTTAATATGTATATATTGCAAAATGAGTTTTAATAATACCAAATACTCAGAAGTAACAAGCTTCCCTTGTTCAATATTCTGCAGGTATCTATCGAATTAAATATAACTTTAGAATTGGATATCAAGGACAATGATTAGAAATATAAAATCTTAGAAATTTATTACATTTCACAAGATATACAAAGACATTCAGAGAATACAATTTGTAATGTTAACTTCCCTACTTAAATCCCTCTAGAGGGCACTCTGACTGTAAGGAGAGAATGTGATGTCACACGATCCCATCAGACGGGACCTGGCCAGTCTCCCAGAGGAGCTGTTGTAAACGAGCGGTAACAGGAATGAAAATAAATTGTTGTTGGTATACAGCCCAGTGTTTTAAGACAACCGTGAACTAGAAATCTGAGGTGATGATGATCAGTTTAGTAATTTCTACGGTAAAACGCTCGGTTTTTTTCTAACATTTTATGGTTTTCATTCGACTGCCATTGTAATTACTTTCTCGATTTTAAATGAAATGGAACCCTATGATTTAAGAATAATAATGGAATATCAGGAAACAGAAATTACCAAGATTTTATACATTCACTACTAGAAGAATCTTACATCAAAATTTGTATTATGACATCTAACTTTGGCCCAGAGCTGAGAAAAAAGTTATTCTACTTTAAAAAATGAAATTTTTTGAAATACATCATCAGTAGTTGTACAATATTTATGAAAAGCAATTGTAAAGATAGATGAAATCTCACCAGCTCCTTTAGCTGAAAAAAACGTGCTTATCAAATGGCGAGAACATAAATCTTGCTCTTTTTAACCTTTTTTCTCTCACAGAAATGTTTCCCTTTTCTATCGCATGCAAGCGCACTCCTAGAGGAGGTTGTATTTTCACCTATAAAGATCAGCATCTTTTCTCAACGGGAGAGAAATTTTTTGTTCATTTTACCTTCGAAATTAGGCGAAACAATAGCATTTTATTTCAATTGTCTATGCTTAAAAGAATAGGTGTATTCAAATATAATATCATTAGAAGGCAATCAAACACATAAGGGCAATTTATCAAATTTGGGAACATAAGCCTATAGAAGTGCTGCATGTAAAACGGAAACATCAGCCTGTTCAGGTTCCACAGGGTGCCAGGCGACACCACAAACTGTTTGCAAAACTGATAATTATACTAAGACTTTGGAATTTTGCATCGATGCCAACAAAGGAGATGAGCTGCAATGCATGAAGAACTCGATCAAGAGGCAAGATGGCGCTGTCATCCGTGGTTGGATTTCATCTAACTAAAAACAGCACTCTTCAGTGCTATCTCAGAAAAACTTTACCCCAAACCTCTAATGCTTACAGGTTACGAACTTGGAAATGGTAATGACTCGCAAAATGAAATCAAATCAAAAGATGACTCAAGATCCTCTTCCATGTCAACCAGTTCAATCTCGACACTAGCTCTGTCTGTGAAAGAAAATAGCAGTTGGATCAAATAATAAAACATATATACGACAGTACGTCAAGGAGATGCAAGCGTGAACTTGCCTTTTCTCAGGTCACAACGACTGTGAGCACCGGAATAGTCAAGGTGATCAAGGTTGTTACTAAAGGTTAAGTCGAGAGGTTGTTACGTTTTCTTAGCATACCAAAACTGCTGAAACAGGCCTGTTCATCCACACCCCTAATATCTGCCTAATTAAATCAAATAAAAGTAATAACTACGGCGGTTGTGTTACACCACCCTAAAGAAAACTGCTTCAGGAAATTAAACTTTAATAATAATATAGAGTCAAATTAAAACCAAAAATAAAATACCAAAACCTACCATTGGAAAAATCAAAATTCTGAAAATTCAAGTCAAAATCCTAACTCAGAAAATAATACCTATAAAATAAGACTTTCCCTCCCCAATGTGCTTAAAATATTAAAACTAGAATATCTTAAAAACTGATTTCTGCAGATTCTCACTTTACAACCTCATACTTTTCGGTGAATACATTGAAATTGTACTCAAATAGCTTTGAAGAATATCGTTCACTAAACAATGTTCTAACACCAAGCCTTACAGATACTATGTAATTGGACATCAAAATATGGTGGCTTTGAAAATAGTTATAAAAGGTCTACCAAAAATACTGATGATAAAGATGATACTTGACATTTGGCTTTCACCTACAAAGTTCACCAATTAATCAACAGGCCAGACAGCTCTTCCTACCGATCTACAAGGTCCTACCGAAACAGAAATAAATCAAAAAATCCTCTTACTAAAATTTGCTATATGTCAATTACAATAGATAATACAAAATAATAACACCACTCAATGTTTTAATTTACGTAAATTTAATCAGCGCACAAAACAACAAATGTTCCGGTGCACACCTCCCGATTGTCAAAATTCAAACAAAACCGAAATGTACTATTAACGGACATTGTTCGAAGACTTCTACATCCTTTAAAGATTTTAAATTGATTATCTATTCATTTACCGATGCAATAGCACTCTTATATTTAATAATGAGGTTCATAGAGAATACAAACACACTAACTTTCAACTACGCTTAACATTAACAAATGTTTTCTTCCTTACACCTTCCTTTCATTTTGAAACTGGGCAACGAACAAGAGAATCGGTTAAAACGTTTCCCTTCAAGAAATTTTCCACTGACTGATAAAAACTGACGTCAAACAAATTCACCGCGTTTAAATCTATACAACGAACAACCAAATAAAACTTTAAAAATTGCATTATCGGAGTACGATTTCTTTAACCCGCTCCATAAAAATTATAAATTCGTGTTTTCGGAGGACAGTGATCATCTGTCACAGCCTAATTCACCGTTATCAACCATCACACGAGCGATCCACTTTTGTGAGTGTCCACTATGAGCTACAGACGGATTGCAGGCAAAATCTATAGCTGCGAATACTACGCCACACCACACCGCCAGCTTACTGCCAGCCAGATTGCCGTGGTGTTTAGCTCCTATCAGGTTGAATGATGCTGACTTTAGATGTTTGAGTCTTGTGAATTCTAACTGTGTCCTGACGATCATCGAAGACGTGCCTGGAGACGCCCAGAACTGATAACGATGCTGCTTTCATATTGAGCGCCACGCCAGCCCTCTGTTGAGTTTAGGATCTGGGGTGCCATTTCCCGGACCCTTTTGGTCGTCATTGGGAACACTTGCAGCAAGCGGTACGTCGTCCCTATTCTGAGAACTGTTTGCTACCGTTCACTGTCTTGGTCTTATTTTTCAGCAAGATAAGCCCAGACTACATACGGCACGAGAGGATATGAACTGTCTTATATCTTGTCAAACACTTCCTTGGCTTTCCAGATCTCTCACCAATCGAGATGTCTGGGATATGATGGGAAGGCGAATACATCTACCCGGGAATATTGAGGGCCTAGTCCGACAATTGGAGCAAACGAGGTAAGAAATACCGCAGGAGATCATCAGGTAGCTATGTTACGTCGTATGGCAGCTTGCATCCAGGCTAGAGGTGGGTCAACACCTTATTGAGCTCGTTAATTTGTAATTATGTAACTCTGAAATAAATTGTTCCATTTTTCTGAAATTTTAATCATTTTCTATCCTGTTCATAATTTTCCTATTCAAAATTTTTTGTCTCCATCTGGCAACACCTTCTAGATGCGTTGGTGTTTTTTTTTTTTTTTTTTTTTTTTTTTCATGAGTTTATTAGACTCTTTATATTATACGGTTCAATACGATATATGCCTGTGACATTATCGCTTCTTACTCAGTCCTGAAGTAAAGTAGTGGCTTTCGGTTTAGTTTGGGTAATTGTGAATGCCTTACATCCAATGATCTTGAACTTAGAAATTGCCAAATGATTTGTTTTTAGGATCTTGAAATATTCAGTCCATAAAAATATTCAAATTTTCCATACGAAAATAACAGTTCATTAATTCTTAAAACAAAATAATTTTTTTTAAAAAGTTCTTGTCAAAATATTAGTTTATAATCCTTTTTTATTGCCTCTGTAAAAAGAAATTAAAGGGAAAAAAACAAATTATCTCACCCATCGGTCGCTTTCATAACATGTTTTCTGGGGTTTCTTGACTTGTAGTCATAAAATTATCCAAGTGGATGCTATCTAAGGGGGGATCGCTTACATCCTCTACTTGTAGGAGGTACACATTTTTGAAGTGATCTGAGAGCTGGTAGTGTGGTGAAAAGGACCTTCCCTTTCACATGCGTTAGTTTCTAACTCCACACTGTAACCGCGTCGTTAGAGGTTTATTGCTATTGGAGGACTTCTTTAACTGTAAGTTTCGGCTATTAGGGTCTGCTTTCTTACGTTCCTACTGCCTTGAAGGAAAGGGAATTAAAAATCTCCCACACTGTGAGTGTCCGGCGCTCTGTCAACAAACGTATTTGAGGTCTTTTATTTATAGCTCTTCTGCCGCTTTTCTTTTTCTTCAGCTGCGTAACTTTGCCGGTAACTTTGCAAAACACTTTTTCTTTCTTTACTTTTCATCTCGAAAATCCGCTAATATCTTCAAATCATCCTTTTTTTCTCTTTTTCCTTTACTTTTCTCAGTATTCCTTCTCTTTCTCTGTTTATGGCTTCATGTGTCATTATGACGTGTGTTAACTTTTCATTTGCTACCTGGATTTTAGATGTTTGCTTATTCTTCATTTTAGAATCAAACTTTTCCTATTGAAACTGAAGTCATCTTTAATTAACAAGTCTTCTTTCCTTTTCTTCAATAATTGCATCCTGTAACCCTATAGATTAGGAAAATTGTTTATTCTTCTTCTGAATTTCGGTAAATTTCTCTCTGGTCCTTTCTTTCAATTCAGATTCAAACTTTTCCTGCTGAGACTGAAATCGTTTTCCACATGGCACCCTTTCATTTTCCCTTGTTTTTTTCGTATAATTTCAGATAACCTTCTATTTCCTTCTTTTTCTACAGTAGATAATTCTTGAATTTACTTCTTATTTTCTTTCTTGACTTTGATAAGTTCTTTCGGACAATTTCAGCTGCTTTGGATTCAATATATGGCGTCGCTTTAACACTACTTAAATTTAAAAATGGCTAATCCTTCAGATATCCAATTCGTAATTCTTCACTGATCCTTGAGTAAGCTATGTGTGGTAGGTCTAATAACGGAAGTCCAGTCAATAAATTACCTGGTTGAGTTGAGACAGGGACGATAAGAACAATGACATTGTTTGCTAAAGCTAATTCGATTTGGAGATCTACCATTATCATACCTAAAATTTGAGTGACTGAATTTAACTGATTGCCATATAAATAGAGATCCGTTTTAAAAGGAAAAATTTTCGGTCCTTAATTTCGTGCTACTGATTTTTTGAGAAAACAATTTGAAGGTCCGGTATCCAGTAGAGCAGTGAATTTATGGCCATTTGTTAATCCTAGTTTATTGTACATATTAGATGTGGATGATTCTTGATCACGAACTCTAAAAGTAATCACTTTTTGGTTCACTGTTATTTCTTGTACACTGTTTTCTGCAGTGTTATCCTAGTTTTCCACATAAGGTGCATAAGAAGATATAATCTCTTGCAAAATGACCGTAATTCGTGCAGAAAAAACATTCCGGTTTGCCTCTGAGCTTTCGTCTTAAATTTTCCAATATCAGACTACTTTCCTCGTCTATTTATTTCAATTCTTTTTTCCATTGCCTATCTCTTTTTCTCCCCCCCCCTTTTTTTTTAATCTATCTATAATTATTTACTCGAGGCATCCTTCCACGAAATCTAATTTTTAGTATTCATAATTAATTCTTGTCATTATTTCTTCATTTTCAGCTTCAGGTGAAAAGTTTATACTGAATTCTTGAGCCAATTCTAAGGAATCCCATTTCAGACCTTTTGAGAAGAACTACAATTATTCAAAACAAATCTTGTCCCTAACTAATTACTTACAGTCGCAAAAGGAAATAGACAATTATCATTATTATTATTTTTTTCAGTTTCTTAGTCCTAGTAGGTTATTTTTCTACAACGCACATTTTTTTTTCTTCGCACAATCAACAATATAATCCAGAGTTGAATATATCACGATGCAAATTTTTTTTCTTCGCAGAATCCACTATTTAATCTCTAGGATTGAATCTCACAATATGATAAAATTCAAATTATGCAAAATAAAATTCTCAGGAACATGAAAATTTTTTCCTGATACATCAAGAACACAGTAATCCAAAACGATCTTAAAATTGTGTTCATTGAAACATACATCACAAAGTTCTCGCGTAACAAATTTATTGACCTCTAGGTAAAATCGAACTTTGATAGAGCCCCTTGGCTATTTTTTTTGAAATCGCGCCAAAATGGCGCCAAAGCGCGAAGTTTGAAGATGGAAACGGTAAAAAACATGGCTTCTGTGGGAGGGGGGGAGATTTTTTTTTGGAAGAAAAAGAGTGGAATGAGGAGGAAAGAAGTTCCGTAAGGGAGGAACTGGGGAATCGGAAAAGAAGGTGAATGAACCCTAACTATTTTTTTCTCCTGAAAAAAAGGATGCGGAAAGCGGGTGTTTCAAACCCGGAGCTTCCGAAGAAGAGAAAAAAAGATGGCGTCGTGCCTAAAAGGCAAATGTACCAAAATAACACCAAGGCGGGTATTTCAAATTAGAGGCGAGAAAAGATGGCGTCGTGCCTGGAAGGCAAATTCTGAAGTCAGCAGACGTATTCAATGGGAAAAAAAATGCGGAAATCGTCGTGTCTAGTAGACAAAACAACGCATTTGGAATTTCAGTTACAATGAATAAAAGTAAAAATACATAACATAAAGAGGAAACATTGCGAAAACGAATGGATAAAATTTACTGACCTTATTCAGGAAATAAATCTGCACCCACGAACATGAAAAGAGTAGTTGATTCCCTAATATTCAACGAACTGCTTCAAAACCGTTATTAGAAATTCTTTTGCTTTCTAAACGCTAATTTTCTCCCTTTCGGGAAAACTAATCAAAACAATCCATTTTCGTCGGACGAATATCTGCAAACCACGTTCACCATACCAATCGTAATCGGATTAAATAACAACTTTCAAATATCCAATTCTATCCAAACGCAGATTTTCTCCCATTTCGGAGGAACGAAAATGGTACAAAACGATCAAATTTCAAGGCTTCCAACGGACGCTTTTCAGCCGATCACTCCTGAAGAAAACCAATTTTATGGGAAAAAAACAGTTTCCAAAAGGAACCCATGGAAAATTCAATTGAAGATTTTCTTTTACCATCCGCAAAAAAAAACAAGTTAAACGTTTCACTGGCCGTTAACATTTTAAATGTTCAACGGATTTTAAAAAATCGCGGTACCTCTGCGTTTAACAACGTTTGTATCCAATCCAGCGTAAAAAGGATAAACAAGTTGACGTTGAAATTTCAATGGGCGCCTAGAGCACGGGCGGCTCCTCTAGCCCAAATCTTGAAAGATAAAAGTTACTTTGAGAAGGTGCTGTTTTCATTCTGGAGAGAGAGAGTTGATGTAGATACCCTCCCTTACGGTTATTTTAATCGGCCATTCCATCAAGCCTTTCCTATAGTTTTTCTGCTATACGACATTTCGCCGAGGGGCGCTATCTAGATGTCTCTTCTGTCATTACTTTCTCTTATAATCTGAGCATATGAGATGACTGCAGGCGCTCGTATTTCAATCATCTTATGTAATAGTAGTAGATAAATAATTATTTGAATTGCAAAATAAAATGAAACTGTGTTCCCATTTTTTTTTTTTTTTTCGTGTACGTGATTTTTCAACGTAAAAGATGCCAAAACTTCAAACTTCGTTTGATCCATTTCATTAGTTTCTGAATAATAGAGGCTGTAAGAATGGACAACTGTCAAATGAGCTTTTCAAACAATGGACGATAAAAAAGAATTCTACTTGTTATTTTTCGAAGACCTCTGCACCAAGCGATAGACAGATTCCTGCCACTTCAAAAAACGTTAGAAATTTGAAACATTTACAATTTTTATGAACAATATAAATTATTAAATCAATTTCGTCAGAAAATTTAATTATAGCGTCAAACTTTTTAAAATATATTTAGATTCTTCATATCATAAAACCTGTCAAACCAAACTGTTCCGCAATTCCCGGCATTAGTTCAGGAAATGCATTTCACATTTACGACAGTGCATCTCGAATCATAGGGAACCGTATTCAAAGTTTATTGATTTTATTTATCCTTTTTCTGATCTCGGAATGTTAGGCAGCAGGGAAAACATCTATTCTAACAATTTTCCGAATATTTCTGGAACTAATGATCGCACTCTAAAGGATTTGAAACATGGTCTATTTGCGCCATTTTTTATCTAATACGGAGAGGGAGATCGAATTTCCTTCTGAAAAAATTGAATTGTGAAGGAATTTATTCATTTACATTGTAAGATAGTTCTCTTTGTCTGCGAAAACTGTTAGAAAGAGAAAGATTCCTTTGATCGAGTCATTGCCGAAAGTAACATATAGCTCGGAAGGAAAAAAAACTCAATCGAAGGCATTTCTCTATTGGTTTAGTCTACCAAAAAGCTCAAAAAAATTGAATGCATATAGTTGTAATCAATATCCGAAGCACACTGCCGCAAATGCTAAACAAGTGCAATAAGCCAAACATTCGTTGACGGAGCGCTTTTCTAGCCCGAATCTAGTAAAATAAAAGTTGCTTTGAAAAAAATTAGATCTTTCATTCTTCGAAATGTTTTTAAAATATGGAAAGGAAAATCTGGAAAGTTTAGAAGAGAATAAGTGCTGGTTAGGCATTGAAAAGGACCTCAGAATTACAAGCATCACTAGTGACATCAGGTTGATAAAAGAGTCCCTAAGAAAGTCACAAAGCTTGTTTCCGGTTGGTCAACGTTACTTCAGCAATGCGCCAACAATCGATATATATATTAAAAATTTATCGTTTTATATAAACCTTTCAGCTACAAGTAACTAAAATAGTTATATCTAGGTTATTAAGAGAATAATATAAGCTTTTTTATTTTCTGAAGTAAATAAGATGCAGCTGCATGAATCCTAATAATTGATAAAGTCATCACTCATCGTAAGAAATGTATAAAATATTATTAATTAATTAATTTACTTTAGAACTCCGTCATATGGCCTTTGAGTAAGTTTCTTCGAATTCTTCTGGAACAAACAGTCGGATTCTAATGAAATTTGGAACATGATTTTCTCGTAATTACACTATTTTCTGCTTAATTTTTTCAGTTTAAAAAAATGGGTTCTGGAAAAAGAAATATGGTTTTTTAAGAGTTATGTGACTTAAACCATTATATCCATAGTTTAGTGCCCTTTGAATTAATTAAAATTGATAATTTTAGCCAGATGTGACAAGAATTCCTAACGTTATTTTAGAATGATTCATTTCTTCTAATATCAGCATATCCCTCCCTGCCCCTTCCTGTTGGAAAATATTGTGTCGTTCGTTCCTTAATGCAAGAAGAAAGTAATTGTCTTATAAGCTCCTAAGGTATCCTCGGTGTTGTCAAGTTTTGCAATTTGTGCATGAAATGTAAAATGGAATGACAAGTAATCCTTCCACTACTGCAGCGCCTCTGACGGAGTTTATAGAAACACTTTTTTCTGCCAGGAACCGATATGTCTTGACGTCGAACGCTAATATATAAATTTCATTCGGAACTCCGCTCATGCATATTTATAATGTATTTATGTTTATTTATTATAATGTTAGTTTTTTGTTATGTTACTATTCCAATAAAAATCATGACGTTTAGCATTTATTTTATTTTATAGTACTATTGATTAGTGAAACTAAAATAGTGGTGGTTCATTCGTGTAGGCC
>BMAW01131079.1:0-13862 GCA_019974015.1 Nephila pilipes
AAAGAATAAATAGTATGCATATCAAATATTTGTATTGAAAGATATAAAATTTACATTTTATTCCCAAATCAAAGGCAAAGAAACTGTAGAAGTGGGACAATGAACGTACAGTTTCAGGTGTCGTTACCTTTATCAAACCTTGGTTAATTTTTCTAAAGTCAGTCACTGAAAAGTACATGTTACTCTAGTACACGGGTGTCTAAATTATAACAGTTTGAGGATCACGTTGCAAAACAAATAAAAAAAATGCTGGGCACACATACAATATTTTTTCAACAAATTGGAATAAAAATTAACTCTATGTAGATTTATTAAAAAAATTAACTTCTTTTTATTACATATTTTTTTAAAATTTGAATTAGATATGAATAGGTACATATTTATTGTAATTTTGTAAGTTTCGTTTCATTTAGTTTGGATTTCATAAAGATTTAAAAAATTCGAATTAATGAGGTAGATGAATTTTCTGCAAGATTATTGGAGTAAAAATTAATTGTGGAACATACAATTTTTTGCAAAAATAGTATCATATAGACGATCTTGACAGATAAAGCAATACATGCAGTTCAGCAACAATGATGCAAGTATTAATCCTTGTCCAAAGCAATAAATAAGTTACGGCCGATTCTGCAACTTAACTTGAGAAGTTTCAGAGTGCAATTAAACCTGAACGAGATATAACAATAGATGAAAGTTCATTTCTTTATAAAGGAAGAGTCGGGTGGATACAGAACATCTCTTTGAAGAGAATGCGAATTGGAGTAAAGAGTTTCTTACTGAGCAAATCTAAGAGTGGTACGAGTGGAATGCAATTATATACAGTGGAATGGGAAGTAATTTCACTAGTTCATTCGGTGATCTTCTTATGTCAGCCCGAGTTGTGATAACTCTTACAAAACCACTGCTGGACAAGGAATATTGTCTTACAATGGACAATTTTTATTACTCGCCATGATTGACCGATACGTTAATCAAGAGGAAGACTGAGGTTTGTGGAACACTCCGATTGAATAAAAAAGATTTTCTTCGAGATCTAATGACAAAGAAATTTTTTAAAAAAAAGAGAAATTTAATCAGTATCAGATAGGGAAGTAAAAGTAATGAAATAAATAAAAAAGGATGTCAGTCTAATTTCCACAATACATACAATCGAAATGCAGAACATGACAAACAAACAGGGATAGACAAATTCCAGGCACAACTATTACAAAATGGGTGATGTAGATGAAGTAGATAATCATTTAACTAATTTTCTACACCCAGAAAAAGAGGGGGGAAATATTTTAAGAATATTTTCTTCCATTTATTGGATTTGGCCTTGTGGAATCTTGTACAGTAAATCAGGAGGTTAAAGATCACCAAAACAATTTAGAATGGAACTAATTCAAAAACTAATTTCAGAAATTCATTGTGACAAGTTTTCTGCCACATCAGGAAGACCCAGCATGAGCCCTTCAAAACTCAGGTAAACTTCAAGCCATTTACCAGATATTATTCCTGCTACTGAAAAAAATACAATTCAATCAGACATTGTATTCTGCGATACCGTAATAGATTCCAGAGGTAAGCCAGTAAGAAAGGAGATCAGATACCAGTGTACAGAATGTCAGGTATCACTTTGCACTGTCCTTTATTTCAAAAAATATTATATAAAGACTAATATTTAACTTTTTTCCATTTGCCCAAGATAACTGGAGATAATAAACTAATATTAAAACTAAATGCTTTTACAGCTGTGAAAAATTCAACTAGAAAAGCCGGTGACAGGTGTCAATTTTTAGTTTTGCCTTTGAATATTGCATCAGATCATTAAGTATTTCATAAGAGAAATAGTAACTGATCCAATGATGTAGAAAATGTTGAAATTTACTTTGATGATGTAATAATGGCAGAGAAAAATTAACAAGATGATCTGATGTCAGCCGATGTGTTACCAAGAGCAAAAAGGTGTAATGTTAAATTTAATATCGATAAGTTCCAATTCAAATCTTCAAAAATTAAATGTTTGGCAAATAATATCAAAGGAAGGTGTAAAAGATGACCCTCAGCATGTAAAAGCAGTTACCAGAATGGACACTCCTACTCATAAAGCGGGTGTATGATTTCCAGGCGTGGTTAATTATGGGTCAAAATGTATACCTAATGTTTCTAGTATAACTTTCTCTTTAAGAAATCTTGTAAGAGATAAGAATGAATTTCAATGGTTTGCTGAGCATGAAAGTAAAAGAACAAAACAACCCTTTAAAAAATATAAGAGTTATGTTCTTAAACTGTTTGAAAGGTATTTAATAGTTCGAAGGATGGCTTGTCATATCCAAGAGGGTCACCCAATTTCACATCCATCTAGAAGTCTCACTGAAACTGAGCAAAATTATGCACAAATAGAAAAAAAAAACGATTGCAATTGTTTTTGCTACACAGAAGTATCATAATTTTGTGCACGGAAAAAAAATTCACAATTCAAACTGATCATAAGCCATTCTCAAGTATTGTAAATAAACCTATAAAACCTGCCAGGTTGCAGAGAATGTTGTGGAAATATATCATTTCTGAATTGTTTATGTAAAAGGAACTGAAATGTTTTTAGCATATACATATTCCAAGGCATATCTTAAAGATGAGGTAAATGATGATCCAGGTATGTTAAATGTTGTTCATACAGTTAAAAAACTCTCAAAGAAAGATTGCAGAATTGCTCAGTTAAAACTCACTATTCAATCAGATACTGAACTGAATACTGTGTATCACTATTGTAAAAAATGGTTGGCTGGTTCATATTCAAAAAGTTCCAACCAATGTGACAACCTACAACTTAAGACCAAGAAAAGAAGGCCACAATTGCCTTGGAGACCTCCAAAATAAAATAGTTGTTCACAACACTAACATATGCCCAATCAGTATATCCAGTATAATGGACTCCCGACAATCTTCTAGATAGTATGAAATAAGACACAGTTCAAAAAGAAAAAGGAGATCATTTCAGACTGCAATGGGAAGCAAGGGACCTCATGGACTAATCGTATAGATGCTTGCCTTCTCTTCACTGCTCATTCCTTGGGACTGATTTTTTACATTTTGTTATTATTTACTGTTCTCTCATTGTTTTTTAAAGTTCAAGATCTCAAAATGGATTAAATTCCCCAACAAAGCCGTAGTAAAAAAAAAAAAGGCTAAGGAGCAATGCTGTAAGAGAATCCATAAACAATGAAGTTCGTTTTACTTGTTATAGGATTTCTAAAAAAATTGCGAGTGACAAATTAACCAACAACAGTTTTGTATGTACTTTTTTGCAGTTCCAGATATACTAAAATTAACGGATTAGCCAAGAAAGTTGTGGGAATTGCAAAGAAAATGAAAAAGATTGACAAGAGAAATAAAGATTGAAATAATGCTATTTCTGCATCGCATTTATCCCCGGCACAACTTCTATGGGTTGGAGGATAAAAAAAATTAGCCTTCTATGATCTATTAACCGATTTAAGAGGAAAAAAATTATTATAAGGTAGAAAACCCAAAAACTATCACAATAGACATTCGATCAATTTAGGGCAGTTCCATATTGGCAGTGCAACTATGTACGACTTTAGCACTAATACATGGACACGTGTTCAAGTGATTTATAAGAGTAAAAATCTTCGATCATATATGGTTCAAAATACTTGTTTCTGGAGCATTTCAAACATTCCATTGAAGACGAGAAAGGAAACAGATTTCGAAATGCCCGAAACCAGTAGAACTCAGCCTTTTACTTTAGCAACAATAATATACTACTTCTACTTCAAATAATATTATACAAGCGTGTATATTATGGATGGCAATGAACCTATGGATATTACTTCTAAATGTTATAATGAACAGTAAGTAAACATTTCTTGTGAAGACAATATATTTTAAATAGAAAATTTTACATCATAAAATTTTTTTACTACAAACAGATACAAAAGTGGGCGGTATGTATAAAAGACTTTACTACCAAGCACAAGTGGAATCTATAGATTAAATTCTGCTCCAAAGCCTTATGAATGACAGAAATTTCATTGTTTGAAGGATGAAATTGAGGGAAAAAAAAAAGTGTGCATTAAATATGAGGCACCAACATGTTTTGCAGAATATTAAGTATAAATATATTATCTTTAAAAATTTCAATGAAAACATTTTCTGCAAAATTAGATCTTTCAAACAGAATTAATTCAAAACTCATCGTACAACAATGCAAAACACTCAGCAAGGTGCTACCATCAGCAAACTTTATCAAACAAGCCTGAATAAACATTTCTATTCTGCTACAAAATAGTGGTATGGAAAGTTTTTTTATCTGATTAAATTAGTCTCGGAACAAACTTTTTCAAAAACATGAAAATTCTGGCGACGAATAAATATCAAAATGTCACCGATTTCACAAAAGTTATTTTCAAAGTTAAAACAATTAAAATTTGAAGATCAAGATTAAAATCAAAACAAAGTTTAAATTATATGTATGCAGTAAAAACAATGTCATTAAAAAAAATTTAGATGGGGATTTTCCTCAAACCAATTGATTATATGAAGTGTTTTACTAGAGAACGTTACGTATATTCAACTGAAATGCATCTTGCAGTAAGAGAAAAAATGCAGTGGTTATACATACAGGAATCTTCCCCAAGAAAAAAATATTTGTTTGCAAAACAGATGTGTCTGATGTTCAAATATGCTAGAATAACATCCTGTCATCACAATGATAAGTGTGTGATTGTTCATTATCATAGCTCAGAGAAACAAAACAAGGGCTATGTCATTGTAACGATAAATGAAGTCGATCAGCAATGATGGATTTCACATGAAGCAGTGTGTTTATTTCCAGATTCCATTGATCCTGCCACAGATCACAAATACCCATTTTAATTTATTGGGTACTTACGTATTAACGCCATGGCAGAAGAAGTTGTGCTAATAAGCCAATAAAGAGCAATCCTGTTGTTTACACGCACAGACAGTTATCTTTTGCATTCCTTGTTGCATGCCGATTTTTCACGACATACTACGAAAATGCTTATTTGGGATTTGCCAAAAACGGAACAAGATGCGATTTTGTTTTTTCAGGAGTGAAATATTTTAACAAAAAAAAAAGAAAATGTCAAAATTCCCATGACATGAAATTTTATTTTAGTAAATGTAATTTAAGACGGTGTGATCCACAAATGGGACTAGGAAAAGACAACTGGTTCGATGGAAGCAGAATTCAATTTCGTGCTGCTTTAAGATACACATAATACTGGCTCGAAGAATTGACGTCGATTAAATTTTCTGAAAAGCAACTTGATTGAAAACTGTTGTTGATTGGAACAATTACATGCATGAATGTGTCTTGGATATTGAGAATAAACCAAACAAGAGGCGAGTGTGGATCAGATAGCATTGTAGAAATTGATGAAAATTTGTTTACAAAACGTACAAATAATTGTGGTAAAGTATTACCCGGAACAGTTGGTGCTTGGTGGTATATGTAGAGAAACAAAAGATTTGTTTGTTGTCACTGTTCCCAATAGAACTGGCTTGATAAAATTATTGAAAACATTACAGATGGTAGCACAATTTATTCTGACAGTTAGAAAGGTTTCCAAACAAATAGAATAGATATGATTCCTACATGCTAAAGTTAATCATAAATGGAACAATAGACATAGGGGAACAGTGAGACATCATTAGGAATCTTATTTATCAGAAATTATACGGCTACCTTATTTATCAGGTGAAAGAAAATGGAAATTGTTTTGAATGTATGTTAAACTCTGCATCGGTTCATATTCCACCGAAATCCGATTGACTACTTTCTTTTTAAATAAAGTTCTTTGAATTTCGAAAAGTCTTTTCATTTTAAATAAAGTGCTTTATTTTATGATTAGTGGCAAAAAATTTAGGTGTAGGTTGGCGGCACTTAAAAAATGCCAAATCTGTAGCTGTGGTGGCTTTAATACGCAAGTACCATTTATTGCAATATGGATTGGTGGGTCAAAGTTCATCGGTAGCAGATTTCGATTTATGTATCTCATGGCTCTTAATTCCTAAATGGAAAGGAATCCTACAGAAAACCATCAGAGTGTTGTCATTTTTCTTAGTTAAGTTCTACTTGACGCAACTCGGCAATATTCTTGTAATCGTACCAAGATGACTCCAAAGTGGGTATTTCAAACCCCAAACTTCTAGATGCTGAAAAAAAGACGATTTAGCGCCTCGAAAACAAATTGTAAAGTAACAAGGCGTATTCAATGAAAAAAGAAAATGCAGAAATCGTTGATGCAACATAGCGTTTTCACTGAATGAAAAGAGATGTAGAAATCTGGGAAGTAATCCTGAAAACTCGTTTCATGTCAAAGAAAATATAATAAACACATGAAAAAAGGTGAATTTTAACAGCAAAGCACTTCAATGGAAAGGACATTAGTCTCTACTGACTGAAAACCATTAAAATTGAAATAGCATTCAAGCATTTGGAATTTCCTCAGATCATTATCTGTAGAATAAATGCCCCATTTGAATTTTAAATAAAGCTTTCACAAATTTGTCAGCCATTAAATATCAATGCCAATTAGAATAACTGCATCCTCATCGAGGAATAATTTCAATTCAAAGGTTCTTTAAATTTACTTCAAAATTTTAGATAGGAACAAAAATAAAAAGCAATATTTAAGATTTAATTACAACATATTTGTCATCAAACACAAATTTCAAAACAGGCTCCAATAATGCAATCCATAAAAAAAGAAATGTTGTTTGTCCTGCTTGGCTTGCACGAACTAATGAGAGTCAGGGAGCCCCATGTTGCACAATTAAATAAACTGCATCACCCTCATTCAACAACTGCCCCACTGAGGCATCAATACGATCAGCGACATGAGAGGGAGAAGCAATGGCAGAACAACAGCAAACAGCTTAAATCTTCTCATTTCCACTGAATGTTAGAATCTTTACGAGACGAGTCCTGTCTTTATAAAGTAGTCTGATCGAATCTTTGACAGGAGCACTGCTAGGACAGTCGAGGGAACTCAACGGCATATCAAGCATGTGAGGTTGGGTTCCTCCATGTGGTGTTTATATTAGCCGAAAATAGACCTCCGAAGTTCGCAGTTCGGCAGAAGGAGCTGTGGGGAGTTCGCTACCTTCCCCAAGAGGCAGGTCAGCAACGTTTCCATAAAACCCAACACGCATGGGAAATCCACTGCATACATACAATGCCATAATCATTCAAAGCAGCAAATTTTAGAATGATTATCCTTCCCAAACTTATTCAGGATATTAGGCCAATTCCTCAAGTACTGTATGGAGCTTTTGCTATCTAGCAGGATCCAAACATCCGCCTCCAAACCAAGATTTGATGTCCCTCCAGTAGCAACAAGTATAAAGTGGAAAAACTGAACAGCGATCGGTGTTCCTAAAACAACACCTACGTTCTCCTGTACTTGTTTTCATCAGAACTCTACTGCTCGTTCTTTCCGAGTCAGATTTGCTTCCACAAGTGTAGTTCAGAAGAGGGAACACTATTCGTTACCTCAAGGGAAAGCAGTTCTTGGTTTTCGTTTTGCTTTGTAAGACTGATTATCAAGTCTAATTTAAAATTAAGTTAAAAAAGTAGCACTAAGTGTCTGTAATGAAATCTCACAAAACAGAAAGCCCACATTAGCTAAAAAGATTCATATTTGTAATTCATTTTTCACATTACCATAAACGTAACACACAGTTTATTCCACTTCCATAAGCGGCATCATAAAAAATGAAGTAAATATCTGCCAGAAAAGTCAAAATAAATATTAGGCTTAAAGCTTTCTCTGGATTCACTTGTTTTTATTCTTTTAAGACTATGAGCATTTCCTTTATCAATGATTATAAACGTTTGTAGTAGAGGCATATAAAATCTACACCAAAGGAATTTTTTTTCAAACTATAGTAATTTTCAAGCAGAGAGATACACAGCAGTCATTTATGAATAGGAATGTTCTGGAACAACTTCCATGTTTAAACAACCATTACAAAAAAAAATCTTGCAAGTTCATTTGTAGAAATTTGAATTTCGCAAAATCTTCCAAATCTTGTAATTTATCAATAATTTAAAAATAGGAAGTAAATATTCCATGCTTAAATGAAATGTTCACTCGCTCAAACAAAGCAACACCCTTGCACATTCCGCCATAATGAATTCAAATCGAATCATTTCAGTTCCCCAAAAGGTAACGGTAACGGCTAAGATTTCGAGGGAAAAATTAATTTACCTTCTCATAAGAATTAAATAAAGCTAAATCATAAATTAAGAAGTTTTCATAATTAAGAATTAGCAATCAAAAATTTGGATCAAGGCAACAAAAGCCTGAGTATTCGACAGAGTGAGGAACTGTAGAAACAAACTTGGAAAATAAGATATGAAATTTCGCATTGCCATTGGATGATGTAGCCGATGTCTAAGAAGCATATGCATCAAAGGGCAAAGAGATTAGGGGATATTCCTGGAGGTAAAAATTGATTTTCTTCGAAATATGATATGACAAATTTCAAAACTCAAATTTTTCAAATAAAAAAGATTTTAAAAATTTAGAAAGTGGTCCACAGTGATGCGCGAGGTCCAATTTAACCAACATATACAGGTTTTAGGAAAGAATCAGGATGTGTAATGCTCACTTATTTGAGTTGATACGATATAATGGTTGCTGGTACATTATTTCTAGCTTCTTTTTGTTCATCGCAGAGTTATCCGAACGGCTTGTTATTGAGCCAAGCTATATTACATTCATAAAAGATTTCGTCTAGTGAGGTTGTATATATACGTGTTTCCTACTTTTGATACCGATTATTTTCTTCAAATTAAAATTTTTTACTTTTATTTCAGTATTCTTTATTGTTGATTGGTTTCATTTGTGTTTTAACTTTCTGCTTTTTTGATTCCCCGGTTTTCTTAACATATTTGCTAGATTATTGTTTCTTCCAGGGATCAAAATTCACAAACGAAGTGGACAATTACAAAAATGGAAGGTTAGTGAATCTTTAGTATTATACGTGTCCCAATCATCAATAGTCGAGAATAAATGTTTTGAAATTTATGTAGCTGAAAGCAATACTTTAAGCGAGGAGGAAGGTTTTAATTGTGACAACGTACATGAAATGTTGAATAAATGTGACAATAGTAATTATAAAAGACAAAGTCACATTGAAGGTGCTGTTGTTCATTATGAATATTCAGAATGCTGCGTATTGTGTCGAAATTCATATTTTACTTAACAATCCTTTTCTAATCACCTTAAAATCTGCAAAGGATATATATAACGCTATTGAAAATAAGAATGCTCATGGTAACAGAGAAATGAGGAATGATCGAGATAACTTTTTTGTTATAGAATCCTTTTTGACAAACAAAAAAACCTATCATATTACATGAATTCTTTCAAATTACTTTTACTGCTCCATAAAAAGATGCTGGTTGAAATTATTAATAAGTTGCATGATGAAACTTATAATTGTAATTTTTATATAAACCTCAAGGACAAGATATAGTTTCAGGTTCTAAAAGCTTAAAAAATTTGCCAAATAATTTTTTATAATTGACTTACAAAATGCTGAACGAAAAGAAATAATGGTAAAAAGCTGTAATAAAATATTATGTATTAACTCAACTCACAAAACCAATGAGTATTATTTCTATTTAATGTATTTAATCATACTTGATGAATATGGAACAGGTTATCCAATTGCACATTTTATCACAAATAAATTAGATATGGAAGTTATGCATTGTTTATTTCATCTGCAGTTTCGGAATATGAAGTTTTTCGAATCTGTTTTTTCAGGAAAACGTTCTGAAAAATTCAAATTACTTAGTAGTCCTGAGCTTCGTCTGAAAATACGTTACAATTTTTTCTTAAATTTTGGATTTTAGTTTTGATTTTTTTGATTAAATTAAAAGTCGAGCTAAGAACAATTATTTTTGCTTGAAATAGTTTATTGATAGTGTTAATTTTGGACAATATTGAAAATCATATTAAACATAAAATAAATAACATTTCTTGCATTGAATCCAATTGACTTTTAGTTTCGGATACCACCATATTATCGTAACTTACCGCAATAAATTCTACTAGGACATTACAAATTTGTATTCCAAATTACATACCTAATATTGATTGTAGTTTCATATGTTGTTGAGATTTTTTCTAAATAGTTCAGGACTCATGTGGTGAACGGAAATGACAGAATAGTCCCACTGTAGCTCCTGCATGTCGTGAACATCATGACTCCGAGACAGATCACTATAGTGATCTTTTTCTTTCCTATGGGGTTTACTGTCTTTGGTAAACACGGGTGATGCGCCCTCGAGTTACCTTAGCGATCCTTCTCTATTTGTCTATCCTCCTTCTTGTCCACCATTTTTTTTTAAATTTCTACTCCACCGTTAGATCTTGTTTGGCGCATGATAGTCGCATCTGGCTCTTGCGCCAATAAACTTTACATTCACTCACATTTTAAAAAATCCAGTTTAAGTGGATATCCTCGGAAGTTCCCCGAATCAAATAACAGAAACTTAATATCGCATAATCAAAGATTAGTTTGAGGATTATTGAAATTCAGAGACCTACAATAATAATATTTACGATAAGATGTACTTTTCATCATACTGACAACGATATGAATATTGTCAAGTTTTCATCGTGCATGAGTACATTATTTTAGCACTTGATCATGCTGGAGGCCCAGTGCATAGCATCCTCAGCAACACCCAGATGGCCGGCCCTGGCTGACGCTCAATAATGATCTAATTATAATAGTATTGATTGATTATTTGTTTTATTTACGCTGCAATAAGAAGCAACACGTAGGCTATTGGCGATGGACTTCCTTATTTTTGAACCCCTGTCATGTGACGAGGACGACAATTGAACTGGAAATCTACTCTCCAAGCTTTCACACAACGCCAGTGCGAAGACTTGGAGTCTCGTCAGTTATGAAGTGCAGCAGCCCCACTTAACAGTAAACCTTTTGAGACATCTGGACTAGAACCTAGATTTGAGGAAAACAACGCTGGTCACGAGTTACCGATCCCGACCACTCGGCTACCGTGACCAATTTTAGTAGTAATTGAGTCATGATTACATCAAAAATTCTACTTATCGAACACTGAAGTCTGCTTCATATTAAATTTAATTCAAGGATTTGAATCTACTTATTGAATACCTAAAAACTGTACAGAGATAATAATCAATTATTTAAAATACTTTAAGTGGTAATCTGAGCCTATTAGAATCAAAATCGTATTATTTGTTAAGAATCCAAACTATCTACAGGATAGAACAAACTTTAGTTTTATGCATAATTCGGTTCTGTGGAAGTGAAAAGGGCAACACTTTAAAATCTAAAGTTTCAATACCTATTTATGCTTCGTTTTAGCTCTATTTTTCAAATTGATTTGATATAATAATAATTAAGAGTTGAAAAATGTGTATCAACTGTAATTTTGCCTCATAGGTCACTACGCAAATATAATAAGCAAAACGGCTAAAGAAATTTTGTTAAGGTAATACACATATTCTTTGCTAAAAATTCGATTTAGTATAAACCGTTCCATAAGATCAAATCTTGATATCATTTTATGTAAAACAATGAAAAAGTAAGAGATGAAAATAAAAAAAGAAAATTATTGCAAATATTCTTAAATAGGTTTTATAACGGCTTAACTGTAAGAAAATGTTTATGACTATATAAGATATAACTTATAAAATTTGAACTTCTTTTTCTTTTTTTTTTGTCATAAACCACCCTACAATGTTTAACGTTTGTTCGATTAATAACAAATCTAATCTTTTGAAATATGTTGGTGAATTTTATGTAATATTATGAATTCCAAGAAAAGAAAAAAAATTGATATTTTATTTTTCATTACATATCATTCATCTAGCTTTAATTTCTGCAAAATTTTTAATCAAATCTTTTGTTTTAGAAGAGAATAATAGCATTCTTCTCTACAGAAATAATCAACCAGCTTATTTTAACTGTTTTCACAGGATTCAAAGACGAATGTGTTAAAAACCTTCCTACAAATAATTTTTTGAAAAAGTCTTTTCTCGTGTTGTGAATGAAATACTCGAATGAAATTAATAAATATTGTTAAACCCTGAGTAAAATTTATAAAGAGTAAGAGGTTAAGAAAATGATTTATTTGAAGGAGGGGAAAAAAAGTCAACTCTTAAAATTCCTCTTCTCCATTTACAAGACAGTATTAGACTTGAAAATATTCAGTTTTACAATTAAATGAAATACGATTATCAGGACCAATTAAATATTTGTTTCAAAATGCTTTTGTGTTGAAGGAATATTCTATTCAGTAAGGGATTTAAATGCTGCTTCAACGATAACTATTCTTTGCAGTTTCTTAATAGAACAGAAAATGCTTGCTTCTATTTTACTCTAAATTTTTCCTCTATAAAATAATTAAATAATAGGTGCAGTTTAAAAAAAAGTATATATATATATATATGATATAGTGATGAATTTACCTCCCCCAACTAAGCGCTTTTACGAGTTAACCCATGCGTTAAATGATGCAACAGAGGAAGTCGCCAAAGCTTCTATGGCAATAGCTGCTGAAGAAATATCAAGAAATGAAGGAAATCCAAATGTAACCATGGCTATTGATGGCACCTGGCAAAGGAGAGGGCATGTTTCGCTAAATGGTGTCGTGACAGCAGTTAGTGTTGAAACTGGAAAAGTTATTGATGCCGAAGTATTTTCTAGATGTTCGTGTAATTTGAGGAATGGAAATGCACACAGGGAGAAGTGTACCGCAAATTACTTTGGAAACAGTGGAGGAATGGAAGTTGAAGGCGCACTTCGGATCTTCAATCGATCCGAGTCATTGCACAAGCTGCGATATACTCAGTACCTGGGAGATGGTGACTGTAAGGCATACAAAGCAGTTGTAGATTCCAAGCCTTACAAAAATGTTAATATTGAAAAGATGGAATGCTTTGGTCACATTGAGAAGAGGATGGGGACACGACTGCGAGCGCTGAAACTTAAATTGAAAGGCACAAAGCTTGAAGACAGGAAGTCTGTAGGAGGCCGTAATAGATTGACAGACGTAGAAATAGACAAGCTGCAAAGATACTACGGTTTGGCTATTAGAAACAACTCAGGAAACTTGTCGTCTATGAAGAAAGCTGTATGGGCAATTTTTTTTCATAAACTTTCAACAGATTCTAATCCACCACACGGTCTTTGTCCCACAGGTGCCGACTCATGGTGTGGATATAATAGAGCCGTAATTAAAGGAGAAAAATATAAACATAAACATAATTTACCTGTTGCTGTTATGAATTGCATCAAAAAAATATTTAAAGATCTGTCAAGTCCTGAATTACTCTCAAGATGTCTACATGGAAAAACACAAAATTGCAACGAAAGTTTGAATAGCATCATCTGGTCAATAATCCCCAAGAGTGCATATGTACAATTAGGAACTTTAAAATCTGGAGTTTATGAAGCAATATCTTTATTTAATCAAGGATTCATCACAAAATTAAAAGTTTTACATTTGTTAAATGTTCAACCTGGATTTTATACATGTCGAGCATTACAAAAAGCAGATCGTGTTCGCATAAAGAAAGCAGAAAAGGCAGTTTTACAAAAAACTAAAGAAGCTAGAATTAAAAAAAGACTATCAAAATGTAGACAAGAAGATTATCTAGCAGATGACCCAAGTAATCCAAGCTATGGTGCTGGTATGCATTAGTAAATGGTAAGTTTTTACTTTAAATTGAATTATCTCAAAACTGTAAATTTCAACACAAAAGGAACATTTTTAAAAAACCTACTTATCTTACAGCTTTGAAATTTGGTGCATGTATTAC
>BMAW01131084.1:0-18326 GCA_019974015.1 Nephila pilipes
ATAAAATATAAAATTGAAATGATTCAGTATTTTATGTTTAAAAATAAATTGCCTATATTGTGTTTATTCTGTAGTAAATAGATATAACAAATCTGAATTATTCAAAATGTGAATGTGTGTTATTTAAATTTTTTTCTGCTAAAAATGTTTTGTAGACTCAATAATATCCGATTATCCATATTAATTGACATTCATAATAATTCCATTTGTCTTCTAAATTAAACCAATTAAATTTTACTATTTGAACAATTTAACTTAATATACGCAGAGCTTCGTAAAGTGAATTTCTATGAATACATGCATATGAGTTTATGCTTCGAAAGTGTATAAATATGAGTCTAATATCGCTGTCACCCACTAAGCCGATGATACAGAATATTAACCCAAGTAAACTGATCTCCTTTAGCTGGGGTATTCAAAGGATTCGACAGACCATCGTGTACTTTCACCTAATCTATGCCTAATCTCCCAGGATATATTCGCTATCTCTTGAATTAGGTCCTTTCCACTGGCACGGTCCTTCTAATTGACGACTATTTGACTCTGTAATGAATGCGAATGACACCTCTTTCCAAACTTATCTGAGTATGTTGAATTAAGGACAATATGTATTTGATATATGTATTTCTGTATCTGAATACTTTATAATATCGCATAATACTTAAAAACTGTGCGTTATTATCAATAAATTCATTTAACAGAATATTGTTTCAGCCTTAAAGAATTTGATAAATTAAATATCTTTGAATATATTTATTTGAACGTTTGTGACAACGTTCCACACAATTAAGCTGATACAATAACTGAATAATATTTACATTCATAAAATCAAAATCAAAATCAAAAGTTCTACGCAAAGTTTTGCAAAGAACAGATTTAACCACCCAAGTAGCGCTTTTTTTATAATTATTATTAAATTACTCAATTTAATATATGAATTACAGTATATAAGGAAATATCAAGAAATGGACAATAGTAAACTTTTCCCATATAAAATTAAAGCAAAAGATAAATTACTTAATTGAATATTATGTCAGCTACATGTAATTCAAATTGAACCAAACGATGAATTATTGAATTGAATATTATATCAGCTGCATGTAATTAAAACTAGAAAGCAAACGTTAAATTATTAAACTGAATATATTTAAGCTCAATGTAATTAAAATTCAAGCAAACGATAAAAAATTGAAAAGTGATATTGTACGCATAAAGTGATGCAACTAAAATAATTGCCCCTTATGTTGCTAGTAATATTGTAGCAAAAAATAAAAAAAATTTAAAAGTGATCTGGTACTCTGAAAGTGATCCAACTAAAACAATAGCCAATTGGGTGGCTAAAAAATAGTTGCCTTACACCTATCTATAAAAAATTCTAAATGTTATTCATTTACAGTCATATCTTGATTCCTGTTTACATATGATTTAAGGTAATACATAAATCGATAAGTATAATTCTTAATTTATATATCTGATTTACTGTAATCTAAAAGAAAATAAAGGAAAATTTATTACGACATATTTTTGAAAATTAAGTTCATTAGTGGTGATGACAGGCATCAGACATATATTACATATATTTTATTTCAATACATTTATTAAAATTTATTTCAAATCATTATGACTTATTTTTGAAAATTAAGATAGTTACTGGTGAAAGCAGACATAAAAAATATACGCTAAGACAAGAAAAGAAATTCAAAGGTGATTAGATACAAGAAACTGTACGGGACAACAATTTATAGGTTATCTAAAACAATAACCCCTTGTGTGGCTAATTAACAAAATTTAAAAAATAGATAAAAATTAAGTTCCATCAGTCGACGGTTAATCAAGAGCCTTGAATGAAAATTAAGAACGTTGTTTAAGTTTCCTCTCCACCACAAAAAAAAAAAAAAAAAAAAAATCTTTTATTAACGTTGATTCCAGAAATGTACCTTTATAAAGTTCAAATAGAATATAAGGGCTTGTGAAAGAAATTACAACACGAATATAAATTATTAATTCAGCACTAAGGAACGTAAAATTATTACCTCTGCAGTGGAAGCTAATTACTTATGGTAAATCATGAATGACAATTTAGTAGGCACATGACCTAATATAGAGAACTAAACAATAAATATCAAATAGGCTGTCTGAAATAGAAAAATTAATTGAAACTAACAATAATTAGGGTTACTATACTTTTAACATTTCTTCTGATTTATAACGGAGAATGTCTATCACGACAAAGCTACCCGCTATACCATGATGTCATTATATGTACTTAAAAGCTTAAAAGATTTTAAGTGATATTCAAAAGAATTGGCTTCAACGAGCAAACTCTGGGTACCATAAGATTCATTATAATAATTGCATGCACATTTGTTTTGTAATCGCTTCACTACATCCGGTACAAATACATTTTTATTAATATGGATGAACTGGTGCGTATAATTTAATATTATACTTCTGTTAAAGTTTTTATTTATATTATTTACATTCATTTGATTCTTATGATATACTATTTCACCACGTTCATTTTCTATTTTAATTTTTAATGTTTATTTCTTACACTTGTTTATGCATTTACCCCAGAATTTATTGAAATTTCCTTGGGTTATTTCCAAGAATATTTCTGATATTCTAATAGGTGAGTGGCTTTAGTCAACAGTATTAACTAATTTTAGTTCTAGCCCCGCTATTAACAGTTTACTAATGAAGCTTCTTTTACATTTATTTCTTGAGAACACTGATATTTTGTTGTCCTTGTTTGGCTAGGAACTTCAGACGTTTCCTCATTGGGTCTAAATTTATATATCTGAGTCTGCTATGCTACCTGCTAGAGTATTCCTTTATTCTAAACAAATTTGTCAATCACCGAAAATTATTGAAACAATTTCCAAGAGGTGGGTTATCTTTTAACAATACTTTATTATTTTTAGAAATGTCTTTAACCGTATTGGACGAAAGACTAAAAAGATATAAACTTATGTTTTCCTTGCTGGTCGCAATAGAGTTCTGTTTATAATAAACTTATAATTATCTTTCAAAAATCACTGTAAACTTTCTTTGATTCTGTTTAATGTTCTTTCAATCTGATTATAAATCTTCGTTCCAGAAGGATTTATGGAATGTTATCATGATGACTATATCAGTAGGTTAAAATTATCCGCCGAAAGACTAATCAACAATAAAATTTCGTTTACAAAGGAACATTTAAGATAAATTAAAATTAGCTAAATTAACAGTTGAAATATAGCATATATATAAAGTACAAAAGTAATGCTATAAGTGACAGCTAAAACAATGAAATGGGAAATGGCGTCAGAATATTGCCAATCGAAATTAAAGGTAATATTTATAAATAAAATGCAGACAGACTTGAATTCAATTCCTTACATTTGTTCGCTTCCGCCAGGGTAATTCACTTCTCCACGACTTTCAGTTCACATTCACGATGGTCATCGAGAACGGATCACACGAGGTCACGATACTCCCTCTCGAAACCGGTCGAGATTGACCTGAAAGAGGAATCTAAAATAAATACAGCAATTCAGTGTGAAGTTTTTAGAATGGGACTCGAGAATCTAGTAAAACGCCACAAAAAGTTCGGGAGTAGCGCTGATGACCATGATAACGTGGGATTCGAGAGTCTAGCACAAGACTGCAAGAAAATAGTTGTTATGCAGAGAATGAGGTTTAGCATAATGCTACAGAAATGGTCTGATTATCTTCTCTATAGATGATGAAAATTAAGTTTTAGCGACCACCACAATGCTACAGAAATGGTACGACAAGCTACGCTGTGGACAATAAATGTAGAATTCGAAAGACACGTTACTACAGAGAACCCTGTTAGCTGTATTGTGGACGAAAAAAAGAGATTCAAGCATCCAACATAAGGCTAATTAGAACTTTACATGTCCAAGATCGAGGAATCCAATGGCTTTAGATTTCTACAACCCATCAAACCATTTAGGCTAAATCTAGTAGATTCTAGTCTTCTATGGAAACAAAGTAATCCAAACAAGACAGGATCCAGGATCAGAAAGACGGTAGTTGCCAGGGTATGGCAATCAGATCATACAAATTGTTGTTGATCCAATTACTTGTTGGTTTGAGAGTAGGATACAGACTGTGATAGCAGATTAGGGTGTTGATACGTTAAAGGATATGTTAATTAGACTATAGTGTTCCTTTTTAGCATATTTAGAGACAAATTTGTAACGCTCCGGTATTAGTTCCTTCTCCTGGCTTTATTAATCTAGTTTAAAACAGTCAAGAATCAATAGTCAAATGAATAGAAGGTCTCAAATTTAGGATAACTAAATTATTTTATTCAGATACATGTATATTCAAAGATACTATAGTATACTACATGTCATCTGTATATACATTACACCAGTCAGAGCCTAATGCTTAAAATCATAAGACCATAAATACTTATACGTACCAAACCAATAGGCTTAAGTCATAAATAGGCTTAAATATGACGGGCGAATTCACTTTGACATTGGGCTATTCTCGATTTTCTCTTCCCTAAACTTGGGGACTTTTATTAAGATTGATTGCATAAACTAAATTTTTTTCCAGAATAAAATGAAACGTGATTATGTTAATTAGATGCAGGTCGCAATAAAGTAATGTAATTCGGATATAACTATATATAAGTAAGGGAAATTGAGAAGATATATAAAGGATAAAGAATATTAGTATCCTGAGTGAGTGAAAACTGAAGACTTGTACTAAAGACTTAAGTACTTGATATAACTTGTATTGCTGGAACTCTAGAAATATGAGAGTAATTCGGAAAGTAAATTGTAACAATAGTTATTATTTTTCTATTAAGTTATTATTTTTCTATTAGTTAAAGTTTATTTTTCTATTATTATATTAAATGCATTCTTCAAACAGAGATGTTTATGTTAACAATTTATGATATTTTTGATTAGATAGTTGATGAATAAATGCAGAATAAAACTAATTGAATAAATAAGATATAAACCTGGAGGCAAAATTCTTACTTTTACACAATAATAGAAGTGTGTAACTAAAAGTTTATATCATTCTTTACATCCTTTCTACTTATTCTATTCCTTTGAACATAAATTAAAATATTGCGTGGTATTCCTTTCATAACCAAGCCCAGGAGCTGAATTTACCTCATTTAAGATATTTGCTATTATACTTAAGAATTTTGTCCAAAATTAAAAGAAAGTATTCACTAGTGGAATCTTAAGAAATATAGATTTAAATAAATTAATTTTCTCCGGTCATTAAAAATATTTTTAAATTCATTTTTCGTCTAAATGTACTCATCACTTTAGAAAATGTAACATGTATGGCGTCTAAGAAAATAATTGAATTGTTATTTCCAAAGAGAGCTTTAAATAATCATAAAAAATTTTAGAATCAGTTATTTTTACACAATTTTTCATTTATTTATATTTTCCTATAAATCGATTTTCATTGAGTTGATTATTTTACATTTATCGTACTGAGATATTAGCCAATTATTTTACGAATTAAACATAATAGAAAATATACGTAAAAAAGTAATCATTATTTTATTACAAACATTTTTTCTATGTATATCATGCATTCCTTTCAAATCATATATAAAAGTCATAAACTACCTTCAATAACTTGAAACGTTTTGTGTAAATGACCGAAGCTAAAATTACCTTAATATTTACAACATATGCAGCCAAATTAGTACTAACTCATTAATTGTATTTTTGCAGTTTTAAAAAAATAAAAATATACAACTTTTAATACGGTTTGTATATACCTTTTGAAAAGTTTTTCTTATTTTAAAATCAATTTTATGTTGATTTAAATTTCCTCTATTTAATTGTTCGAGAATTATTTCACAAACGTCGGAGATATTTTTGTAAATTATAGCAAACTGAGCTGAAAAAAAAGTTTAATTAAATATTTAATTACATTTCAAAATTTCTTTCAACATTATTATTATTTTTTAATTTTATTTTTGATAATAGTTTCAATATATAGTCCATGTAATTGAGTTTTCGTATTCTGAAGCAGCAAAAGTTACATTTCAAGACTTCATGAATGTCTTAAAAGACATTTATCATTTAAAATACTGTTCATGCTCCATAGTTATACATCAGCATATTTTAATTGTTTAAAATATTCATGAACATACTAAAACTTTAAGAAAATATTAATCAATTAGTTGTTTTTGACCATTCCATTAAAATAATACGTAGAATACAATTGGCAGTTTTCTATACACAAACTCAAATTAATTAAACATGTATTAGAAATTTAAAAATGTTATATTTTCTTCTTGCATGCGTAGAAGAAAATTAAATATGAAATATAAATGAAACGGTGAATGAATAAATAATGTCTTAGAAGTTGCATATACTAGCATAACATGAATCGCTTGAATTTTGGGCATTGCTGCAGTAATTAAACTTCTATCTCCGACGATTTTATTTCTTTGATATGTGATTCACTACCCTCATTGCTTGTGGCTAGATTTCGAAGTCATACAATACACTTGAATTAAGTGAGCGACTACTCATTAGAATTGATATAAAATATAATGTTAGGTCAACCGGAAAGTTCTGTCCGATCGTGAAGTGAGAGAAAATAATACATTTTTCATACCTTTAATAACATTTACTGTACAATATAATTTCCGTCGCTACTAGGATTAGATTATAAACATTCTCCAGATGGATGTCTTGTGAGTTCAGTGAGAAAAATTCGTTTAATGAAATCGTCATAGGAACATCTCTGTTTGTTCGAAATGAAAACAAATCCGGTTTAGATGGATAATAACTGATGACGGAAAATTGGTTATTTTTTTAGAATATATCGTAAGGAAAAGAGGTTACTTGTAGGACGGACTATTTGTCCCCTCTAACTGTCAAACGATATTGAGGATGAATAAGAGAATGCTGTGAATATGGTGGGACATTCAAGAGCTAATATATTTCGAGCTTTTAAAACCTAACAAAAATCTGAATTTGAGAGATATTGTCTGCAAATTTAAACAAATTTCACTAAGGAAAGAGGCCAGTGATGTTCAAGATTAAGTACACTATATTGAATCATGATAATACCAAACCACATGCTGTTATAGCGATTCGTCAAAAGGTTACAGAGCTATGCTGGGAATTTCTGCCACATCCACCATTCTCCTCAGATCTAGAATCCACTAAATATCACTTATTTTTCTTCCTGTAAAAATTTTGAAAGGAAAAAAAAATTAAAACTGAAGCATAATTCTACCTAGCACTACTCCAGTCCTTCACGTCTAAAAAAAGGCATTTTTAAGAAATGGCATGTATAAAATTACAATCACTCTGGCAAGATTTATAAATAACGACAAAAAATGTATTGTATAGTAAATATTATTAAATGTATGAAAAAATATATAATTTTTCCTTCACTTCACAACTAGACAGGACTCTCTGGTGCACCTTATATACTGAGGTAAGATTAATTCATAAGGTTATATTGAGATAGTTTCTTTTCATTTGGTTTTGCATACTTATGTCGTATTTGCGACATGACAGAATACGTTTGTATTCCCGTATGTATGTAAATCCATTTGAGCCTTGACTTCCTTGACTTCATATACACGCCAAAATATATAATAAAATAATATTGCAGCGGCCAACACATCGGCGTGAACTTCGCCTGTTGGCACGCACGTTCTCTCCTGTGGGACTTTGGAAGCTGAAAGCAACAGCAGTGAAATGTAAGTAGTATAAACTATTTTTATTCAATGGTAGCTTGAAAAGCAGATTAAGACTCAGTATATTTGTATATTATTTTCAAAATTACTATACATATTTTGTTATTTTGAGCCACATTAAGATTCATAACGCTTGAAGAAATTGCACGGGGTGAACCAAAAACCCCTGACACATTTGAAAATTTTATAAAAAATCAAGTAATTGGCTTTTGAGAATGTGGCTTAGGCCAAAACGATTCCTATGAGGAAAAGTGTCTCACGTACAAATAAAAATATTTTCGAATTTCCCACATAGATTGTACTGTATCATAAAAACAGCAAAAATTAACCCCATCATCAAATCATTTATCACATGTATTTACATCAGACATCATTAATAACATGAAATATCCTTATCGTTTAATATTTAGTAAGAACATTTATTTTATTGAAGGAAATGTACTGTATGCATTTACGCAGACATACACACAATTTATAGGTGTAAATACGACTATGGTGCTTCATTATGTGTTCCCCTTATGGATCGAATCTTAGCTTGTCATTTCTGATTTACATACTAATATTTTAAATAAAATAAACACATCCACTACATTAAAAGTCATGTAACACCAGCTATTATTGAAATTAGAATTTATTTTTTGATTTGCATATTTAAAATTTCTGCGTAAGAAGCATTGTGATCTAAACTACACCGTTGTAAGACAATTAAATGATTTTATATAAAATTTTAAAATATGTAATGGATCTTAGTTTACACTATATAATATCAATCTAACTGGAAAACAATAATTTAGCAATCTATTTGTCTGTAGAGGATTTTTGAAGAGGCAAATCTTCAAACACAAGTACATTAACTCACTAACGTCTCCATCGTGTCTAATGATTTATACAACAGTACAATAATTTTATGCTCAAACTTCATCTATAGAATAAGTATAGGAGCATCTTATTCGAAGACAATTCAGTACAAAATGAATTCTAATTCATTATTCATAAATATTTGTAATAAGCGTACATATGTCCTATTTAATTGCTTCCTTAATTTGTTGGGATGTTCTTTTTATAGATATGATTCAGTGATAGATGACGTTAGCAGTTGTGTAAGTTTTACAAATGTTTCAGTAACATATAAACAACAAAGCATTATTGTTTTTGGGAGTGGTGTATGTTTGAAACTCTTTTAAACATTGTTATTAACGCTATTTGCAATTTATCCACGTTAAGACAATTTTACACATGTGATTTAAAACTTAAACTAATGTTTTCATAAAGTTTCTATTCATTACTTAATTTTAAAAATTAAAACCAGGTTTGTGAATTAAATTATTCATAGAAAAAATTGAACTTTATAAGAAAATTTATTCCATAAAATAATATTTCATTTTCAGCTTTTAAATGTTTATGCTTTATAAAAGATAATTAAAGGCAATTTAACTATTTTAATCACACAAAAAAGATCAATTTTAAAATGCTGCAAGTGTAAAACAAAATTTTATTCGTAAATTATCTTCATTATTGCGTGCAAGTAATTAATAGGCGATGAAGAAAGGCTATTCATTCTTACGTGTCTCGACTAAACCCGGAGACCAACAAGAATGGAAATTTGTCTGACAACTGACAATTGCAACAGTCATATAACACCTTGATATTATTTCATTCTGTTGTCCTTGTTAACTATTTATATAATCACCAATCAATAGTGTCATGTATAAAAAGTCACGGAGTCATGAAAACCAAGATATTTTGTCCAGATCGTATCTTCTGATCTTCTGCGTATCCTTCATAAACCAATGGTTTTACTGGAAGATTTAAAAGAATATTAGAGGAATATTACATACACGTAGATGTCAAACAATGAAATTGGGACATCCTTCTACCCTCTATGAATTTAGCATATAACTCAGCAAAAGATTATACGACGGGATTCAGTCTATTCTTCCTTATTCTTGGAAAATATATCTTAACTCCTCTCGAAATAGTATATCCGAAAAATGTAGAAACGCATTATAATTACGTGCAACGTCTTATCAAAAAGGTAAAAAAGCTAGGTAACTGCAGAACTCCACTTCTTCGAAACTCGGTAGATTAAAAAAGTTAATATAATGATAGGCATCGATCAGTAATCTACAATATAAGGGGACTTTGGTTGGGATTTGTCCACCAGTACTAGAGGTCGGACTGTCCGGACTAATTTTGAACGGTGTCGAGTAACTGGACGATTAACTGATGTAACTTATGAAGTAGAAAGTATATCAGAGAACAGTAGATGACGCCGAGAGTTCAAAAAATTTCATCCACGTCCAAAATTTAAATTATGTCTTGATCGAAATGATCAAATGAAGGAATAGAGTATATCTAAATTTTAAAGAAGACCTATTACTAGAGCCAGACCCAATTGTAGTGGGCACCTTCTTTGTCCTAAGAAAGAAGGGAATTCGATGAGACTCGTTTTCTAGCAATAGCCGTATTTGGCTCTTGCGTCGGGAAAATACATTACTTCACTCATTTTCCTTCTATTAAACTTCGAGATTCAGGTTACATTCGATCATGGTCGACAGATGACATCCACCTATGAATCTCCATTTATTTCCGAAAACTTATGCAAAGAAGTGCAAGCCTCGTGTCTTTTCAATATATACATCTAGCTAAGCAGTGCAATTGAGATAGATCTTTGATTTTTCCTGTTGATACGTCTTGCATCATACTACCCTTATTTATAATTATCTATTTTAATTAAAAAAAAATGATACTTCTATTATTTATACCAAACTAATAGTTCTGAATAAATGTCTCGAGTTGAGATTATTTTGTACTCTTTATTTGACTTGCCAATACTTTCTACGGAACAGTATAAAAAATGTCAAGATTATTAAGTTCAACTTATGTATAATTATAAGCCAATGCAAGAAAGAAAAAAAGTTCAGCTGGCAAAGAGAGGCTATAAAGAAGATTATATATTTTATTTATAAATTGTGAAACTAGCCTTTGACAGATCAGCTAGTTAAACAATATTTTACAAGCATTTAATAACAAGCTCAGAAGAAAAATATAAACCAATAGGGAAATTCCATAAATTCAAAAATAAACAGGATGCAAATAAAATAAATTGCAAAAGAATATGTCAAGTAAAATATATCTGTAGACAGAGAGGTAGACTAAATTTATAAGCCTACAAAAATAGAAAAAAAAGCTTTATAAAAAATAAATTAACCAGATTAAAAAAAGAAACACTAACGTGAGAAGCCATGCATAGCAATCACCTGCACAAACATTTCTCGTTCTGTCTTAAACAATAAATATAGCAATGACATCTGTTACAGAGAACGATTACTAATGCAACAAATGAAAATATTTTTAAACTAAATTTATAGCAATGTGGGCCAAAAGAAATTAAGGACAGAAAAATTAAACGTAGTGTTTATATAGCTTTTATTTATTAAGTCTGAAAAATTCAAGGAAAATTATATTTTGCAGATAATTTTATTTAACTTATTTAAATTAATATAAATACCCTGTATATTAGTCACAAATCTAATATTACACAAAATATGATTATACATTATGTTCCTAAAATATTCTAGCTTAAGAACTCCCCCATAAAGGTACTTTATGAATAATGAAATATCTTTTTTCTCTTTACAATACTAGAAATTTTGTTACCTTCAATATAAAAAAGAATATTTTAATATTACGTTTCATTCATATTAACATTAATTTCCAATAAATTAAAATAATCTTGATAAAATATAAGAAAGGTTAAAATCTCTCTTTCTCTCTCTTTATAAAAATGTGAATGTGTGTGTATGTATTTATATGGCAAATTCTTTTCCTTACATTACAGCAGTAAAAGAAATTTATTGAGTTATATGTCTTGCCAACAAAAGATAAAATGACGCATTTGAAATATAAATAATGAAACATAACAAATACAAAAGCGAGTCATAAATTCGGGCACTTTCCTTTCCTGTTAGATTCAATGTATGTTGGAAATGTGGAGCAATGTAACGACCATCATGCAATATTAAGCCTAACCATGAATGGGATCGGTTTTTCCGGAATACTCCATGGACCTATTAGAAAGAAATGAATGGCCTGGAGAAAAGTGAGATTAATGACTTTTTAAATAAGGTTGCCTACTTCGAAAACGACTAGATATTAATTTCTAGAAGTAGTTGGAGTCAGTAATTTATACCACAAATTTTAATGATTTACTTGAGCAAAATGTTAGGCAATATGTTTGGAAGACTCGAATTGCTGCGATTTGGTATTAAAGGAAATAAATTGTGGACTAAAAGTCGGTAGTTTATAAAAATATATCTTTCTCAATCGTTTTAATTCCTTGTCCAAAAGAGCATTTCAAGAGGAAAGTTTAAGAACATCAAATACATTCTTATTATATTACATAAATTCCACTCGCACACAAATCATATTTTCGCTTGTTCTTTAATAAATTTTTGTTTAAATAGTATTTAGGCTTCAACTATTTAATTTTATATAAATAAACAACTGTTGAAAATTTGTATTGTCCAGCAAAATGCATAAGTTACTGCAATTATAATACTTTATTACTAAAGTATTAGTTTTTCAGAACTTTTACAGTTTAATTAATGACGAATAAAATTGCCACAACTATCTATATAATTTTGAGCTTTTGTAAAAAAATGTTTTACACTACATTCTTAAACATCATTTTAAAACATTTTTCACATATTTAGCTCAACAAATCAAAAACAATTATCTTTTATTTGAATTAAGCAATTATATCGTGTTTGACAATATTTATCTGGATGATTTTAGATACTTTAAAAATATATATTTCATAGTATATTCTAATGTACATGATTCGTCCTTTTATTATATCAGGAAAAAATACGTTTACTGTTTTACTTTGAAATTAAAACAAATACAACACAAATAATATTCGTATTAAATAGTTATATGTATCATATAACATTTGCATATTTTTAACAGTTTGGTACAATAGTCTAACGGAAAATTGCTTCTTTTTATGTAGGAAGTATTAGACACATGAAGGAAAATAATATTTTCTTATGATTTTACATTTTTCGTAATAAAATTTTTTAATTCATTTCATAAAGCCATTTTTCTTAGATTTCAAATACACACATACTATCACAGTTAAAATTGCTCATAAATGTAACAAAAAATTGGAAGATTTGTTTTTAATTCGACTAATATAAAAGATGTGAAGAATGAACTCAAATGGTATAGTACAGAATATAAGTATTTTATAAAACGAGCATAAATATGTCCTTACTTGAGATTCGCGCATAGTAAAGTGTAAGATCTTGAGAGATATTATGAACAAGGGTAACAGGCTTAGGATTTTATATTCCTCATCATAACTATTCCATTAAAAGAAGGATTATTTTATGAGGATAATAATGTTTTATTCATCTTGGTATTACAAATGTTATTTACCAATTCATGCTTTAAATAAGTATAAACACATATTTACAAAGATATTAATGATATAAATTTAAGACTAATTATGGGATTAAAAAATACAAGCTATTAAAAAAGATTACAGATTTACAGAAATACTTCAGTGTTTTCTGTATTGTAAACGCTCCCAATAAATATTCAGTATAATATCTATAGTAATTTTAATGCATTTAATATAGTTAAATGTAAATAAAGCTTGAGGTAAACATTCACTGGACGTAATGGGAAAACGTGTCAAGGATGTGATCGAAACCAAGTAAAGATTTGTCAGCCGCTAGAAGTGAAATACTAGGTTACTTGCTACCGGGAAAGGAATAAATATCGCTCAGTTTTGACGCCAGATACAAGCGGATGTTCTGCGAACTACAAATGTATCTGTTACATAATGTATTTAAAATAATTTTCAAGCACTGATAATATCAAATTTATATTAAGATTTGAAATAAGTATATTAATACTGTTTGAAAACTAAATATGCCAGTGCGGTTAAATTAACACATTTTAAATTAATACTTGAGATAAATATTATTATGCTTTGATTTCTGAATATATCATAAAAAAACTATAGCCACTGGATCTTTATTTCCTTGAAAAAGATCGTCGATTTCTAATGGGCTTAATTAAAGAATAATTAAATGAGAAATATGTGAAAAGGGCATATTAACTTTTATCAGGAAAAAAACATTATGACACGTTACTTTAATTCAGCGTATTATTAGGATAGAAACGCATTAATTACATTAACAAACCCTGAAGTATTTTGATTATTTCCCACTAAAATGGCTAGTCAAAAGTTAATTACATTTTCCATTTGATACCATTATCATAAATATTTCACAAAAACTCCCTAAGTGTTCTAAATATTTATTTATGTTTCATTACCCCTGACAGATTTTGAAAAGCTCTTTATGCTTTAATAAATGGAAATTTAATGAATTTTAGGAAAAATAAGGTTGTTTACATGGGCTTGTTATTTAATATGATGGAAAAATCAAGTGTTTAATATCTTGCATTTTTTATCTTTGTTTGTAAAAACAGTTGAGAAAATGAAATGCTACGACTATTGTTATAACTAACAACGTATAACTTTACTTACGAATTAATTCTTAGAAATAGTTTATGAAATTCTTCTCTCATAGTCGAGTCTTAATTTTGCAATAAATGTCTCTGTTTTTAAAGAAATGTACTCCGCAACAAACTGAAAGCTGTGTTAAATACACCTTTAAATGAAAATGGTGTTGAAGACGATGTTAAATTTATTGCATGATTGACTCTACCGATTATTTAGTCTGAAATTTGCTTAAATTTTAGAAATTTAATCTGTATGAAAGCTTAGAGAGACGTAAAATATTTGGAAATTGCCCCATACACATACGCATATTTGAATATTAATATGTATTTAAATTAATGTATAAAATGTGCTATATACACTCTATGTTCTGTTCACCTTATTTTATTTTATTCTAAGTATGCATTATCACAGTATCAATTAGCATCAGGATTAGGAACATTTTTTTATCTGATTTCGAGTCTTGTGATTTTACTGACTTCAGTTATGAGAAAAATTTAAAGATGATTATTTAAAGTGTATTAATTTGATATCCAGCAACAGTTTTTGTTTATAATATACGTACTAAATCTTAATTATTTATTAACAGTTTATTGTGTTGTGTTTTCTTATTAAAATTACATCTTATAATGTTGAAAAAAATATTTACAATCATATCTATGACATGAAACAGAAAGTAGTGAAATATACTTTACTTAAAATTTAATCAATGTGCAATATGCTAATATATTCCTGGGTATGGTTCCTTAGTTTATATGGTTTTCAATATATTTGTTTATCGCATAAAAAAACTCATTATTAATATTTTTGAATGCTTCAAAATATTATATGCAAATTTTCTGATTGACATAATTAACATTGGTGTTAGAACATTTTAATAAAGATTATATTTATGTTTCAAATTGTAGCGATTCAACTATTTATTTAGTAGTCACCTAAACAATTTTAGATAATGTCAAAAGATTTAAAATACCGACAATTAACTTACAATAATGTATTAAAGATTTAAAAGTAGTTAAAATTAACAAAGAAATATCAACTGATGACGTGAGCACCTAAAAGGAATGAAAGCTGAAAAAAGACCAAACTTAAAACCGGTGTCAGAAGTAAAAGTTGAAGTTGAAGCTACACTTTTAACAGCGTTTGCTGAAGTTCTTGGATTCGATTATTTAAAGTCTGCAACGTTCCTAGTCGATAGGCAACAACCTACTCGACCAATCAGATAGCTTTCTCTCGAATCTGCCGAAGCCGACAATTTACCTCTCTGAAATTGCCATCCCAAGCACCATTCGCGTCATATTGGACAACCAACTTAGGTTACCCATCCAACCTCCACTGTAATAGCTGCTTGCAAAACTCCTGCTACAAATCTACCCACTCTGTACATTAATAATATTCAATCCTAAATCAAAAACCTTCAATCTGCAATCAAAATCATCTTATCTCTCCCCCTTCCAATAATATTATTAGAAATCTTGAATCAAATTCAAAAGCAACCAGCATCTTACTCAACTTTAAATTTTAATAACCTACATTATACTCTAATTTCCAAGTAAACTCCAAACTTTAATGCATTGCTCGTCTTAATTTTTGATTAATCTAAATAATTTTTTATCTGATTCAAATCTTTACACTTGGGCAATTGCAGATCCAAAGTTCAACTCACTAACAATATTTTTCCCAGCCATACCTGCGATAAATGCCTAAAAGGGTAAATAATCCCGAAAACTATTTATGCTATCAACTTATTTACAACGGTTCGTTCACAAGCGGCCAGTTCACTTCTCCGTTGCTGCCGCATTATATTCACGATGGTCAGCGTGAAAAGATTTTAAGACTCCACTTTAGTTCATCTCGATACCGAAAGTCGTTCATGATCCGACCCATGGACCCAGAAGGAATCCAACAATCCGACTGTACTCGTATCACTCTTACCCCCACAAAGTATTGTATGGTAGTGGAGAGTCTAGTACAAGACCACGGAGAAGTCCAGCCTCTAAGCTAAGGACGGTGAATGTCGTGTTTTAGCAGTAAACACAGTACAACAGAAAAGCTGTGTTGCTGCTGATGAATGTGGGATTCAAGAGTCCGGCACAAAACTATAGGGAATGGAGGCTACGATATCAAAACCTGGTGCACGTCTTCTAAATTTATCGGTTCTTATATAAGATTATCAACATAAATGATCGTAGTTCTCCATAGATCTCTTTCGCGACAGGCATATCATATAAGCATAGGCAGTGCAAAAGGTTATCTCACGATCGAATGTGTCACATATGAATCAAAATTTAAATTGATGGTGGCTGTTGTGCCACATAAGAATTTTGAATAGATCATTCAAATGAAATTAAATAATTTAAATAAAATTTTTATTTTCACCAATGAATTTTTCTTATTAATTCGTTGAATTCATTATTCATTTATTTATTTCTTCGTTTATTATTAACTTATTCAATTTATAATGTATTTATTTATTTTTAATTAGTCCAATAGATAATTCATTTGTTTATTCATTATAAATTTCTATTTAATTATTTATTCATTTATTTATTTATCATTAATTCATTCATTAATAAATTTTTATTCATTATTATTTTTTATTTTTTTAGCTGCAGGATTTAAGTAAATTTAATTTATACGAATTGTTTTCCAAAATTAGGCTTAGGTGTGCGAATTCTAAGCCTAATTTTCCGTTCCATTAGACAATGCATTCTGTCAGTACGCCCTCCTGACAGAGCGGTTCGATGTCTGGTTGTTGCAAGAAGGTATATAACTTCAGGAATCATTACTGGTAGCATTCATATAAAAATTATGTAGTTTGTTATTAATATAAAATCCATAAACACTGCTTGAAACCTATTTCAGATTACTGAGTTATTTAATGAATCCAAATTATTTCTGAAATATTGGCACTACTGAATTAGACAATTTAAATTTCTCACTAAGTCGTAAACTGGCATGCTTTGTTTATGAGTATAAAACATTTATTTATATGTTGATATATTTTTCATATTCAGTTGCATTAATATGAATATATTTTTCGTTGAATGTGATGGTTTAGAGACTTCCAAGAGCTATTAGAGAGACAAAACAAGAGCTATTGGCTACGGACCTCATAATTTGGGACCTCGGTCATGTGACGAGGATGAAACCTAGGCTAGAATCTACCTCTCCATACATCCATTCCATACCATCAGGAGGAATTTCGACCTCGACAAGATATAATGTGTATCATCCCCTCTACATAGTGGGTCTATAGTTGAATCTGGGTTCGAACCCATTACCCGACAAAAGCAGCATCAGCCGCTTTTCATTTATTATGACCTCAAGTAGTCCGCAATTACATTATTTTGTTCGAATTGCAGGTTATACGGTTAACAAAACAAAGCACACAATAAATATGATACAATAAATATCTTTACACAAAAAAAGATATTTATTGTATCACTGCTATTTCATTAAATATTACGTATTGTTTCCTGTAATAAATATTTAAGAGACTCATAATAAAATGGAATAAACGAAAAAAAATATAATTATACACTTAACTTACACACCAGTAAAATATCACGAATTATGTAACACATCAATCAATAACTCCCGAGACTAACCCAGAGATGGCGCTCGTAGTAAACCAGTAACCAAGTCTTTCTAGAGTACTAACCTTTGCTTGAAACGTGTCAAAATTTTAAGTCGATCGGACCAGAAACAGCTGAGTTATCGAGGTTGGAGTAAAGTCGTTTTGTAGTTTGTTTAAAAAATGGAAAAAACCGAGTTTCTCGTGTTCTGATAAAACATTGTTTTTTAATGGGTAAAAACACCGTGCAAGCGAAACAATGGATTGAAAAATGTTACCCGGACTCTTGTCCATCAAAAGCAACGATTTGTCGGTGGTTTGCCGAGTTTAAACGTGGTCGTACCGACACAAATGACGCGGAACGCTCGGGTAGACCTGTGGAAGCCGTTACACCGGAAAATGTGAGTGAAGTGACAAAAATTATAATGAAAGATCGTAAAGTGAAGCTCCGTGAGATTGCTGAGATGACACAGATATCATATGGAAGTGTATTTACT
>BMAW01131086.1:0-11519 GCA_019974015.1 Nephila pilipes
TGGTCTAGACGTGAAGTTGGAAAAAGATAAGTGGTCGACAAGGAGGGTCGAAAATAGAGAAGGATCGCTAGGGTATCCCAGGAGTGCGTCATCCGTGTTTACCAAAAACAATAAACCCCATGGGAAAGAAAAAGATCACTAGGGTGTCTCGGGGTCATGATGCCCGTACTTGCCTGAAGAAGCCAAGTCCTTGAGGTTTTGGCTGCCAAGGATCGAACCCGCGACTGAATGAAAACCGCCGGCTTCGAATCCGAAACCATGACCTCTAGGTTACCGCGGCCACGGAAATTGTCTAGTGTTCCTATTGGATGAAGGAAGGAACAAGATTCAGTTTCTTCAAAACCACCCAATCAATCACTCACTATATCAACCCCGTGGAGCATTTGTGGGACGAAATTCAAAGAATTTTTTTTAAAAACTCCAATAAGGCCACCTTTAAATTTTAAGGAATTAAGAATATCCATTTCATATCATGAACCAATATTCATCCTAAACAGTTTGCACCTTTTGTAGATTTGATGCTTAGAAAATTTTAAAGTCGGAAGGGATACGATTGTTTGTATGATATTGCGAATCAACACGAGATCTATTGGTGATTAACCCCATAACAGAGTCTCTGTTAAATTTCGAAGACGACCGACATGACTACTCATTCTCGAAATATCCACACAAACGGGAAAAATTAGAGATCATTGCCAAATTTAACGTTAATCAGCCTCGTTACACGGCAGGGTTTTAGAGGCAACAGGGCTCGAATCCACGATATGTCCAAAATAACGCCGGCAGCATTTCCGCAACCATAACCACTAGTATACCGCAGCCCCCAATGCTAGAAAGTCTCACACGACAATAGTGGCAAATAACAGAGTTTCCATTTTATGGCCATCGGGTGTATAAAGCGTTAAAGAAAGGGTGTTTACAGGGAAATTAATGAAATATCGATACGATATTCCTAAAGTAATGAAGAATTGCTAGGTTGTTTTCAAGAACATCGCCCGTGTCGGAGAAAGGAATTGCTCGTTCGAGAAATCCTACTCTTAAAGAACAGAATGGTTATCAGACAACAGAATCTCTGGTCCGTGACCTAAAAAAAATGATTTTAACAGCATTTGAAAACTCCAAGTCTATTTGATGGGAGATAGCTCAGCCAGTTAAACAGAAAACAGTTTTCAAAACAGTTTTTCCAGATGTGAGGGAATCTTTCAACTCTTATCCAGAATTCCCACATTACTCTTTAAAACGCCAAAAATTCAGCGTTCCTCAATTAGCATTTTTCTTACCAAAACACAAATATCTACGGATCAGTTTAATATTGGCATTTCAAAGCAATATTGTTTTTAGAATCCGCCTGTACATATTAGTTTATATACAATTATACATAAATTGTATAGTATCATTTCAAGTCTTTAATAGTATATAATGACTGGAAATACTTGCAACTATTTAAAATAAAGTTTCATGATTAGAGATAAAATCCTTCGAATACCTTTGTCTGAAAAAGTTATCTAAATTTACCAACAACATCACACTGAGAAACATGAGGGTCATTGGCGACGGTCCTCGGTTTTTCAAATATGTCAATAAATTCAAAATGCTCCTTTTAAGAACTCCGAAATTTTTTCTACTTAACACCAAAATATAAAAGAATAGTCGCTACACGCAAGTGCGTTGACAAAGTACATGAGAATAAAAACGAGGATGAACTGAAAATTATTCCTACCAAAGACAAAAAATTCTCTTTAAATTTATTTTTCTACAAAGTCTCCTAGAGAGTCTGTAAACTTCTCCCAGAAATGCTTCCAACTTCTTAACCCTTCCAAATAGTATCAAGAGACTTTCACAGCAAAATAATTGTTTACGAAGGTGCTAGCCTCCTATTTGACGAAACCCTTTCCCCTGAGTGTTGTTTTTGGATATGGGAACTAATAACTTGAATTAAATCTGGAGAGAAAGGAAGGTGCTCCAGCAGTTCGAACCATAGTCGACTTTCTCCATGGCAACCTTAGAGGTGCGAGACTGCGCATTGTCTTGGTGAAACAGAATTGTTTCTGCAAATGTGGCCATTTTTTCGTAATTTCTACCTTCAGCTTGTGAAGTAATTATGCATAACGTTCTCTAGTAATAGTCTTTCCTGTTTAAAGATAATCGATTAAGATAACTATGACTACCCCAAAAAGCAGTCGTCAACTTCTTACCAGCTGTAGCAGTTCTTGCTTTTTTGGAGCCGATTCTCCCTTTGTAGTCCAATATTTTGATTATATTTTTGTTTTGGGAGTATAATGATGTAGCCAAATTTCATCTACAATAATCATTTGGAGCCAGAGCTATGATTTATTGCACCTAAACTGTGCCAATAGAGCGTTGGAAATGTTCCTTCGAACAAGTTTTTGGTCTAACGTCAGTAAACATGGCACCCAACGAGTGAACAGCTTTCTCATGCCTAAATATTGATTAAATATGTGACAAAAATGTTTTTTTAACATACTCGTAGCCTCTGTTATCTCTTATTTTAATTCGACTGCCTTCTAGCACCATTTTTTGAACTGTAGTGATGTTATCAGTGGTTGCTATTTTTGTAAGTCCCAAACGTTCATTGTCTCACAAGCTGGTACAGCCACGTTTAAATTCAGCAGCCCAAAATTTCACGGTGGTAAAATAATGACGCAGAGTACCGTACATTGCGTCCAACTCCTCTGATTTGCATAGATCTTTTAAAATATTTAATGACAGCTCGATACTAGATTTGTTTCATTTTCATAAAACACATCACTTCGCTCAAATGAATTGTCAAACAACTGCGCTTCCAATATGGATGAAATTTTAGTCATTTCCTATCAAATGTTGCACAAACACATTCCCCCACCTTTTATTGACGAGTACTGCCAACTTCATGTTAAGATCGGAAACATTTCAGCCCACTCTCGAAGAAGATTAGGATATCTCAAAGGCCTTGTACCCCATATACGAAAGCTTTCCATTTACAGGATAAGTTTAGTGGATATAAACCTTCATATCTTCAGATTCAATACAATCTAAATATTTGGAATCCAATATAAGGATTACGATTATTAGAACATAGTCATGGTATATCAGCATTTAATTTTTATCTCAAGTATGCATACTCACCTAGAGCTACCATTGGTCCACCTAGCGAGTACGCAGCACATGTCAAGACCGTGAACTTGTACCTACGTTTAAAGAACCGTGAAAAGATGGTGGTTATCACTCGGGGAAACACGCCCACAAGACCACATATACCCGTTAAGATGAGAGCAGTTGTGTCCATATTGCATTGTTTCCAGTAGATTAATCCTAAAAAAAGCAAACAAGTGAGTGAATAAAAAGATTGGCGTAAGTTGCTATGCTGTGCTAAACAAGATTTAACTGGTCTAGTCGTGAAAAAATTCAAGAAAAGACAAAAATGAGTTGACAAGAAAGAGAGTCGAAAATACAGAAGGATCGCTAGGGTATCCGAGGAGAGCGTAAACATAATTTTGTATGTGTGTAATGTTTCGATCACTTTAATAAAGTACTTTTTGTCCAAAAAGGTTTTCATTAAGTTCAATGTGGACACGATTTTTCTGATATGTCTTTATTCGGGTAAAATTTTTAAAAACAATCAAATGTACAAAATATATTGCTCATCATATAGAGAATGATACAGAAAATAGTAAACCTACCTTTTTTTTGACATTACTGTATGTTTTCCTTAGAAAAAATATTTAACTTCGTAATTTTGGAAATAATTTCTTTATAACGAAAACTATTTCTAAAAACTTATCTATTACTTAGAGAAAAATATTTTTGGTTAACTATATGGACAAGTACTTTATATACAAGCATAACAAATTGGTAAGCTTATTGTGTAATAGTTTTCTTTAAAATGGTACCTAAACGCAAAAACATGTCCCTATTCAAGTAAGGGAGAAAAATAATTGAAGATGATACAATTGCTTATACATTTATGTAGAATGAATGCAATACATATATCAGTATTAAGTACTTAAAAATCTAAGCTCTACTAATAATTTGAAAATAGATCTCAAAAACAAGGTATCTTGAATATGATATTCAAAAATTCCTCAAGGCCTGATGTCCTTAAATTTGAGACGTCAGGGGCTTCAGTTCTTAATCCAGTTCTCGACTCTCAAGATACCTTCAATAAGTCTTCATCACCACCAACAAAATCAAAGTGATTAACATTAGTGAAAGCGTGAGTAATGCATTTGTCTTTGAGATGTCGTCTCGAAATGAAATAACTGCTGTAATTTTAAATGGTTTGCGTTTGACACGTGTGGTGACCGGGAATGTTAGAGTAGTCTCACTGTAGCTCATGCATGTCGTAAAAGGCGACTAAAATAGGTACCCAGCGTCTGGGGGTATAGTTAGCTGGGCACCCTGCCCCTGGAGATTATATCAGGGGACCTCAGGGACTTGCCTTCTTCAGGTAAGTACGGGCATCATGACCCCGAGGCACCTTAATGAACCTTTTCTTTCCCATGGGGTTTACTGTCTTTGTAAACACGGGTGACGCACTCCTGGGATACCCTACCGATCCTTCTCTATTTTCGACCCTCATTCTTGTCAACCACCTTTTACCTTTTTTTCAACTTTACGTCTAGACCACAGTTTAATCTTGTTTCGCCCAGCATAGCCATATCTGGCTCTTGCGCCAATAAACTATACATTCATTCATTTCCATGGGGTTTACTGTCTTTGATTATTAAGCTGCACGAATAATTTTTGAACAATAAATGTCACACAAAGAAATTGTCTTAAATTCAGTATTTTATTTTCGTCCTCTTGTCCTGGTACTCTTAAGAAATAGAATTTTAATTGTATCAGAAGACTAAAACAGTTTTGATTGTTAATTAACACCTCACCGAAAAGCAACACAATGGCTATTATAGACTCATAGAAAATTTAATCCTCTGTCAAGTCACGAGGGCGACACTCGCGAACTGGCAGCTCCTCTCTAAACTCCCATAACTGGTCAATTGAAAACTCCCCGGCCTACCATAGTAAAACACATTTTTTTTGGCAAAATTAGTTTTTTTTATTCAACATAATTTCCTTCAAGGATGATATACTGATTATAGCGATCCTCCAACTTTTCGATACCATTTTTGTAGTACGATTTGTAATTTGGTTCAAAATAGGCCTCAGTTTCGGCGATCACCATTCGACGAAAATTTCTTCCCAGCGAGCATTCTTTGGAGATCTGAGAACAGGAAATACTCGCTGGGGGCCAGATCTGGAGAATACGGTGGATGAGGAAGCAATTAGAAGTCTAATTCATGGATTTTTGCCATCGTTTTCACCGACTTGTGACACGGTGCATTGTCTTGGCGAAGCAGCACTTTTTTTCTTCAAATGCGGCCGTTTTTCGTCCTTCAAACGGTCCAAAAACACTATGTAATAGTCGCTGTTGATGGTCCTTCCTTTTTCAAGGTAGTCAGTGAAAATTATTCCATGCGCATCCCAAAATACAGGCGCCATAACCTTGCCAGCCGACTGTTGCGTTTTCCCACGCTTTGGAGCGAATTCATCGTGTGCAGTCCAATCGGTTGACTGTCGATTGGACTTCGGAGTGAAATGATGGAGCCATGTTTCATCCATTGTCACATATCGAAGCAAAAGCTCGTATTTATTACGCTTGATTATCTTCAAACACTGCTCCGAATCATCAATTCGTCGTTGTTTTTGGTCAAAAGTGAGCTCACGCGGCACCCACTTTGCATAGAGCTTTCTCATACCCAAATATTCGTGAATGATATGATGCACACGTTCAGTTGATATCTTTAGAGTGTCTGCTATTTCTTTCAATTTCAATTTACGGTCATTCAAAATCATTTTAGGGATTTTTTTAATGTTTTCGTCGGTAACAACCTCTTTTGGGCGTCCACCGTCTTCGGTGCTCATTTCACCACGTCTAAACTTAGCATACCAATCCTTGATGGTTGAATTTCCTGGGGGAGTGTCCGGAAACTCGGCATCAAGCCAAGTGTTTGCTTCAACTGTATTTTTTCCCTTCAAAAAGCAATATTTTATCAACACGCGAAATTCCTTTTTATCCATTTTTTTCACAATAACAAAAGTTGTTTCCCTCAATGATGATGATGATAGTGAAGTTTTATTGGCGCAAGAGCCAGATATGGCTATGCTGCGCCAAACAAGATTAAACTGTGGTCTAGAGGTAAAGTTGAAAAAAAAGGTAAAAATGGTTGACAAGGAGGGTCGAAAATAGAGAAGGATCGCTAGGGTATCCCGGGAGAGCGTCACCCGTGTTTACCAAAGAAAGTAAACCCCATGGGAAAGAAAAAGATCACTAAGGTGCCTCGGGGTCATGATGCCCGTACTAACCTGAAGAATGAGTGAGTGAGGTCCCCTGATATAATCCCCAGAGGCAGGGTGCCCGGCTAAACCCCTAGACGCTGGGTACCCATTTTAGTCGCCTTTTACGACATGCATGAGCTACAGTGAGACTATTCTGTCATCCCCGGTCACCACACGGGTCGTTGTTTCCCTCAAAATGCTATAATTCACAAACTAATGATCCGACCGCTGTCAAATTTATACACGCATCTTTTGAGGGTTAGGGCTAACTAAAAGCATATGGATTTAATTCTAGTAGCTCCATCTATGTGTCAGGCCGGGGACTTTTCAATTGACCTGTTATTTACCAAAGGGAGGACTTGGGATTTGCATCAGGTTCATTATACGACTGATTATTAGTAGCATCAGTTATTTTCGCGTTACATCACGACATTTGCGTATATCTCCCTAGTAAGTTACACGATCAAACAAACAAGACACTAACAGGTAAAAAAAAAAAATTAAAAACTTGCATATATTACTTGTACATTTTACTGTACCAAACTCAAAATAGCGAGTGATAGTTGATGGACCAGACCAGATTTGGCTATGCTGCGCAAAACAAGATCAACGTGTGATCTTGACGTTTGACAAAGTTGAAAAAGAATTGTTTGATACGAGGGTTTGAAAATAGAAGGATCGCTAGGGTTAGTGTCAATCGTATTTACCGCAGACAATAAGACCCTGTGGTAATAAAAGGATCATTTGGACCCCTGGGTTTTTGAAACCCACGAGAGCATTCCAAATAAAAAGACTAGTATGATTCGGTTGACAACGCTTGTAAATTACGGTAACACATTGAAATTCCTGTGTCTAGAAAGGTTATACGAGAGACGTAGTTTAGGTTTAGTGATGGAAAATTATATAGTATCTGCAGTTTTCCAAATAATTCAGATAGCAAAAGGTACCATTACTGCAAAGGGGGAAATATTTGAATGTAGTTGAAAAACTACATAAATTAGAGTTAAAATTTTATGATCCTTGAGAGTTAAGATCAAACCTTTTTTTTCTGGAGTAAACATTAAAATGAAAATTGATGCCATCATTTCAAACGCTCATTCAATTGCAGAGCATGGAAATTTGAAGCCGCTTCGATCTTATTAGACAACTATTCTGGAGTCTTTATGATTGAATTTGATTTGGCTTTAGAAACTCGTCTCACTAGAAGCAACAAGAGGGCTATTGAGAGATAACTTCGTAACTTTGAATCTGGATGAAGTAGCGAGGATAACACCTGAACAAACACCTTCCTCTCCTAACATTCACACCATGACATCGGTAGGACTTTTAGCCTCGACAGATTTGACGTGCATCGGCGGCGGCGGCCGCGAATTAGCTACTATGACCACTAGGCTACCGTGGCTTAGGTATATTATTTAATGATTAGAATTTTGCAAGTTATTAGAGTTAGTGATAATTGACTAATGAAACTCACCCATGCAGATATTTGTATACGCGAGCACAACTATAAAGATCAGGATAGCAAACACTAAATCTGGAAGAGATTTAAAACATTAGTACAAAGATTCTTTAATATATTGGCATACAACCATGACAGAAGTGCTCACATATAAACAAGCTCTTCAAAATGAAGAAATTAAATACTAGTTGCATTTTCTTGTAGTACTTAGATCAAGGTATACTTACAGCTCTTGACCCTCTTTGCCGAACTTGCGGAACTTCCACTGTCATCATTCACCGAATCCTCTGGAACATCCACTAAACCCTCGACATCATTGGATGAATAAGTAGATTTTGCATCCTCAGAGACAGGCATTTTAAGATTAGATTCATCACAGCTGTGGTTGGATTCCATTGAGGTTTCAAGTACCGAAAATGCACCAGGTTCCTCTTCGATAGAGGATTCCAGAGGAGACGAATCATCTGTAAAGAGATGAGGTGTAAGCATTTTTATCCAACCGATGCCAAGAGTGACAAACTGAAAAGTAAACCTTGAATGCCAATATCTTAAATACATATTTCAAAGGAGAGTTTGGGTATATTTGAACGAATTCTGGAGGTAGGGTTATTCATATGGGGTGAAGTTCAGCTAGAATTGAAAGTTTTATCATGGATTGATAATAGTTTATAAACTTCCCACCTAGGCTGTTGGCAAAGGATCTCGTAATTTCGATCCACGGTCAAGCGATGCGGACGACACCCGAGATAGCACCACCCTCACCAAATGTCTACTCAACGCTAATGGAAGCTAGTTATTGCTTCCTTATGTAGCAAGAGCCAAATCTTGCTCTGCTGTGACAACGCGACATGGGACCTAGACCAGATTTTAAATGCTACACAGCATGTTTAATAACATCAAGACTCGAACTTGCGTCTAGTCGAAAACACCGCTTCGATTAAGCGATCATGATTACCTCAATCACTAATGTAGTATAAAGGTTCATACTGCAGTTAAAATTGATGCACCACACTGCTTGACTAGACCCCAGCTTAGAACTGACAATAACTGCATTTTTATTTAAGATTCTAAGCAAGAGCATATTTATGCAAGAATGGATCAAAAAGAGCAGATAGGCTTTAAAGTTCTCTTCGAACTAATGAAATACTAGCATTAGAACAGATTTACCAAGCCTTTTTCTTGTTAACGAGTGGAAATTAGGCCTTTAATAATGATTTACATGATATTTAGGTGATGGTCTTGTATTTACACTATAAGGGAAATCGATTATTTGACGAGTTGAACAATGTTTCAAAATCCTAGGGTATTGTTTAAACTTACTTTACATCAATTCGAGACTAATAAGCAAACGAGATTATGGCGCAAGAACTAAATCTGGCCGTTTTACGTCAGACATGCACCCGCGACTTGCGCGCAAGAAATAGGAAAGGTAAAAGTATGCTGTCACACTTAGAATACTCCGGTTCTGCGTCTATGCAACATACTAATCGCAATAAGGAAATAAATAATTACGGTACATTAGGATCACGTTTCCTCCCTCCCTTGAAGGCAAGCTCAAGTGAATGAGTGAATGTAAAGTTTATTGGCGCAAGAGCCAGATATGGCTATGCTGCGCCAAACAAGATTAAACTGTGGTCTAGACGTGAAAGTGAAAAAAGGTAAAATTGGTTGACAAGAAGGAGGGTCGAAAATAGAGAAGGATCGCTAGGGTATCCCGGGAGAGCGTCACCCGTGTTTACCAAAGACAGTAAACTCCATGGGAAAGAAAAAGATCACTAAGGTGCCTCGGGATCATGATGCCCGTACTAACCTGAAGAAGGCAAGTCCCTGAGGTCCCCTGATATAATCCCCAGGGGCAGGGTGCCCGGCTATACCCCCAGACGCTGGGTACCCATTTTAGTCGCCTTTTACGACATGCATGAGCTACAGTGAGACTATTCTGTCATCCCCGGTCACCACACGGGTCGAAGGCAAGCTCAAGCGATTGAATGGAATTTGATGGCGCAAGAACCATAAAAAACCTTGGCAATATTACTGCAAAGATTCAACTGATCTTGACTTTTGAAAAAAAAGTAAATGGAAGATAAATATTGATCGGAAAGGTTTTAAATAAAGAAGCTACGCGATGATCACTTTCATTTCCCAACAAGAGGCGATCATATTAGATTCAAACCGAAGAAATCTCCATCTAGTTTTCCATATACTACCTAGAATGTTTGATTGGTTTTGTTAAAGTCGCATTAGAAGCAACGCGAGTGCCATTGCCAACAAACTATGTACTTTGAACCTGTCAATTGTCGAGGATGACATTTGAGCTAGTATCTCCCTCTCCTGACTGGTCTTTAGTGGAATCAAGTTCAAACCCGCTACTCGACGAAAACCGCCAGCCACCAGTCCGTGGCCAGAACACTAGTCTTCCACCACCGGTTTTGAATAGATATTAGCGAATGAAACTAACTTTAAACTATTCTGATGTACGCACACAACCGTTCGTAAATAACTTAGGAATATTTGATTTAATAAATAGTATTAAAAAAATCTGCCAAAGTCTTTATGAAACACCATATCCTAGAATTTCGTAACGTTCCAACAAAAAAAAAGAGTGAGTGAATGTAAAGTTTATTGGCGCAAGAGCCGGATATGACTATGCTGCGCCAAACAAGATTAAACTGTGGTCTAGACGTGAAGTTGAAAAAAAAGGTAAAAAAGGTTGATAAGAAAGAGGGTCGAAAATAGAGAAGGATCGCTAGGGTATCCCGGGAGTGCGTCACCCGTGTTTACCAAAGACAGTAAACCCCATGGGAAAGAAAAAGTTCATTAAGGTGCCTCGGGGTCATGATGCCCGTACTTACCTGAAGGCAAGTCCCTGAGGTCCCCTGATATAATCCCCAAGGGCAGGGTGCCCGGCTATACCCCCAGACGCTGGGTACCCATTTTAGTCGCCTTTTACGACATGCATGAGCTACAGTGAGACTACTCTGTCATCCCCGGTCACCACATGGGTCAAGGCTATCAAGAGAATTTGCTTATAAACGTCGCTTCTTTACGAGATTAAATTAGTTGATAAACAGATCAAGCAATATAATTAGAATTATTGCAAGATTTGAGCAAGTTTTCATCACTTAAAATAGGACACCTAAAGTTAGAGCGATCAATATCTTAAAAAATATTTTCGATTAGACTAAAGATAAGCGCTAGCGTGCGAGAGAACTACACTAAACAGATTAACGAGTTAATTAAACCATTATCAGTTTTGTTCTGCTGTAACCGTAATTGCAAATTCCTCAGGTGTAGCAATTTCTTTTGGTCACCTTTGACATTATCGCTGATTATGAAAACTATCGCGAGTAAGTGAATGAGTGAGTGAATGTAAAGGTTATTGGCGCAAGAGCCAGATATGGCTATGCTGCGCCAAACAAGATTAAACTGTAGTCTAGACTTGAAGTTGTAAAAAAAGTTAAAAATGGTTGACAAGAAGGAGGATCGAAAATAGAGAAGCATCGCTAGGGTATCCCGGGAGTGCGTCACCCGTGTTTACCAAAGACAGTAAACCCCATGGGAAAGAAAGATCACTATGGTACCTCGGGTTCGTGAAGCCCATACTTACCTGAAGAAGGCAAGTCCCTGAGGTCCCCTGATATAATCCCCAGGGGCAGGGTGCCCGGCTATACCCCCGTACGCTGGGTACCCATTTTAGTCGCCTTTTACGACATGCATGAGCTAC
>BMAW01131100.1:0-11776 GCA_019974015.1 Nephila pilipes
TTTACCTATCAAATTTTGTCTGCCTGTATCAAAATTTCATTAGGCTTTTATTTGTACATAGTCATTTTTTCGGAGGTGGGAGGGAATTTTTGAATTTGAGAGAAACAATTTAGCAAAATTGTATTGCATAATTTTTTTAAAAGGATAAAAAAAAAAGTGTTTGGACTTAAAATTTATTACAAAGTTTTGCTTTTTATTTTTGAAAAATTAACATTTGAAAGGGAATAAAACACTTGAAAAAATGTAAATGCTTACTTAAAAATATGTTAATTAAATTATATTTAATACTATATTAATTGAATTTATAGAAGTCCACCCCTTCTAATTGTAGAAGGCGGACTTTCTATATCTACAGATCGAATGTAAAAGTGACTTCTAGAAATTTATATAGTTTCTTCTAGAAGAAACTATATAAATTTTATTGAATTAGTTTTTTTGTTACTTTTCTTAAAATTTTTCTCAAAAAAAAATGTTAAATTAAAATTGTATTAAATTGCATAATTTTTGAAAAATTTTGATCTATGTTTTACATCAGAATCCTGCACGCAGCAAAATATTGATATTAGTAATTTTTTAAAAAAAGTCTCCAATTTATTTTTCTAAAATAGTTTTTGAGATTTCCTAAAATTACTCGAAAATATTAGAATTTGCTTAAACACATGAGTATATGAATATTATATGGTAAAACTGTCTGCTTTTCATTGTTTAGTACTTCTGGTTTGAACAACGATATTCTTTTGTATACACGAATAATGAATCCTGAGACCCCTTAACTGTAATCATGAGAAAGTTGTATGTCATATATGTTTCTTCTTCTCCATATAGTAATCCCAATACTATGTGAACCTCCCATTATTTCATAGGAAATAATTGCGTATACGACCCTCGCTATTCGCAATCTCGTATCAGAACGCGAACCCATCAATGGTACTAAACACGGATTAAATAAGGTAAAATACGAGCTAGATTATAGTTAAAATATTATTAAAGGATTGTTTCAAAAAACAAACATTTAGTTTTAGTGTATATATATATATATATATATATATATACATGCATACACACATGCATGCACTGGTGTGCAAAACTTAAACAAGAATGTAAATTTTAAGTAGATAGCCATGAAATTTAAGAAAGGGGTTATTGTGTTCAGTACAATTAACACGCAATTCGGTAGAAAGGTGATGCGCTTGCAAATGTCAGGAACAAAACGTCATAGGCAACGTGAGTGTACGTAAAACGCGTGAGGTCGGCACGCGCTGCTCAAGACTACAATAAAAGAAAGAACGGGGGTGCAATCAAAGACAATCACTGCAAGTGGAAGTGAGTTTATTCGTGAAACAAGACTAGAAGAAATCAACTAGACTTCACACATAGAAGAATGATCGGATAGCTGGAGGAGGGGCGTAGTTTGACCAGTGTAGCTGAAGAATTTGGAATCAACAAAAGTTTCGTTTCGAGCGTTTGAAAAGCCTTCCAAACCCTATGTACAGCTGTTAGAGGGGTTGGTGGTGACTTCCATAGGAAAACAACTGCAGTGGATGACCGATATATCGTCCTGAAGGCGAAAAGAGCTCGATACCAGTCAGCGAGCGCCATTGCTCAACAACTGAGTACAGCAACAGGGCGACAAATGTCGTGGTTTATTATGGCTAGACGCCTTCACAAGTGTGGCCTATTCACCGCCGTCCCGAACACTGCATCCTTTTAAAAGTTGGCCATCGGCGGCACCGTTTAGAATGGTGTAAGGAGCACAAAAACTGGACATCTTATGAATGGAGTCATGTCCTCTTTACAAATGAGTCATTTCAGTGCCACAAGCGATTCTAGACGCCAGTTGATTTGGAGAGAGGACGGGACGCGGTTTCATCCCAGTAACATCACGGAATGAGATCGTTACGGTGATCCAGGAGTTGTCGTCTGGGGAGGCATTATGCTGAACTGGCGGACTGAGCTCTACGTTTTCGACATAGGTTCTGTAACCGGATATCGCTATTGTTAGGAGGTGATCCTTCCCCCATGTGCGTCTATTCCGAGGTGCTATTGGACCGGACTTCGTTTTATGGATGACAATGCACAGCCATACTGGACTGCTGATGTTCAGCAGCTGCTGGAAAGTGAAGATATCACTCAAATGGATTGGCCAGCGTTCTCCCCTGAGTGATGTAACTGCTTCTCGAGTGATGACTCAGATATGTTTAGAAATTTAGTAGAGAATATTATACTCTCTGTAAATGTTTCGCGACATCTTCATAATAAATTAATTTACTGATGTCAAAGAATTTGATTTATTTTCAACCCATAATTTGAATAGCCGCCAGTCAGACATGTAAGAGGCCCCAGTAGCTTAGTGGTCATGGTTTCGGATTAGTGGGCGGCGGTTTTCGTTCAGTCGCGGGTTCGACCCTTGGCCGCTAAAGACCCACCGTGTAAACGGGGCCGATTCATGTTAAATCTGTCGTAACCCAAAGTCCTCCCGCTGGCATGGTGTGGAAGTTAAAGATGGGGTGCCAGCTCAGGTGTCGTCCTCGTCTCTTGACCGAGGTTCAAAATTACGAGGTCCATCTCCAATAACCCTCGTGTTTTTCTAGTGCGATGTTAATAAAAAACTAAACTAAAACTGACATTTAAACGAAATTTCCATTATTCCAAATTGCGAGCTCTTAGTGTTAGCTTAGACATGTTACACACACTGATATATAAAAATATTCATAAAACAAAAATCTTTTTTAAATACAAAATAGTTTGTTTTATAACTATCTAAAAGAGTAAATAACTTTATAACTATGATAGTATAAAAGCATTTTGAGCAGAAAATAATTTAAAACTTACTTTACAAGTATACGAACAAAAGCCAAGAATGAACTAAGAGGTACTACACAGATAAAAAAAGAATAAAACTAAAGTTACATAAAATACTGAGATAATGTCCTTTCAAAATATTTATAATGTTAGAAAGATGATAATATTAACTATATATACGGAAATATATAAAAAAGATAGTAGCGTAGGTATAAAGATTTCCTATATAAAAGAGAGACTAAAGCATTGCACGTGGTGATGTTGTTATAGAAATCATGTGATTCTGACCTATCACCGCCTGCCTATGAATATAGCCCATTGCAGTTCTGATTCTCAAGATAATGTTGCAAAAAACTACAAGTTTTTCTCTTACTCTTACATAATCTTTAGATTTTTCTTTAAAATAGCAACTCTCGACATGAAACACAAATGAATGGTTCGAACACTATTTGAGTTTTTTTAAAAAAAATAAACAAAAGTATTATTTTTTTTTAAAGAAGAAGAATCTCTCACCATATTGATGAAGGAGGAGGCGAAGATGAAGGAGTTGGCGATGATGAAGAGAACCACTCTCAGGGTGTGGTTCGTGGCGACATCTGTCGAACAAGACTGGCTGCTGCGGTGGCTGGTGCTGCTCCTACGCTGCAACACACACGACATTCGAATTAAACAGGTCTGATGCATGAGAGAAAAAAAATGTCTCCTTGCCCCCAAGTCGAGTGCTTATTATCAAAAATGATGAAAGGACATATGTAAAAATAACTATTGGACATTTTAAAAGCGAGTCTGGGAATATTTTAACGAAGGACAATTTTCAAAATTATCTCATTTCTGAGCACATTGAAAAATATCCCTTTTTTTGTGCACAGATTAATCATTTCTTTTGTAATTAATATGCTTCTCATTGATTACAAGACCTCTATTCATAGAAACAAGTACTTTTTCATCGTTTGTTGAATTACTGTGTACATAGGAGGAAGAAAAGGAAGAACATACCTGAGCTCTTTGTATCCAAACAATCAGCGTGAGGGTTGCGATGACCACGAGTGTGGAAGTGAGAGTCCCAATTAAAGGCAGAGACCTGAGCGGAAGAGAAATCAACATAAATGATGCTTCAACGAGCAGTTAACAAGAAGCAGTCCAACATTTATGAGACCTCACTTTTTTGATTAATAGATGATGCAATAATTCGACTTCATTTATCGGACAGTTTTTTTTTCATTCTATTTGCGTTCGTCAAGCTTACAAGTGACAACGCATACCGCGGAGAAAGATAATTCATCTATTGAGAGTTTCTGTATGTAGAGGAATGCAGTCCATTAGAAAAAAAAAAGAGTTTTAAACATAACATTTTTAATGTAAGAGAGTAAATTTTAAATCATAAGGATTTTTAAAGCAGAAACTTTATATTTGAACTGAAAGAGTTTAAAAATAATCCACACACATTCACTAATGTAAAATAAACATTAAAAATTGGTCTTGTTTATTTGCAGCAACCACACTGGCATAAGGCGCAATCCGATTCAACATACAATAAAAAGTAATACTTATCCGTTTGATTATACTTTCACAATCAGTTTTTTTTTAACAAAAACTATTGTTAATATTATCAACCATGAAATTTAGAAAACCAACCAATATTTTGGGATATTGAATAACAAAGTTTTTAAAATTAAATATTGGTTAAATGATTATTTCTATAATTAAATCATAGCAAATAAATATAATATTGATCAAAAACATCTGAACGAAACAAAGAAACACCAGATTTTGTTATACAGAGTTAAAATGCTCTGTTGTACGTAATATTTTCAATTCTAATCCATTTATCAAATTTATTTGCAATTAGTTTTTTCAGAGTTTTTATTTTAAATAATTGCAAAATGCAATATTTATTTGCATACATTCGTAACAGTATTAAATAAGTTAGAATAGAAATCATGTTTTTTTGGTTTTCGATAACTGTTTGCTTTTTAAAGACATCGAACTATAATAATTGAAAACAGTATCTTTATTCTTCGAAATGTATGTTAATTTATCGCGTAAAGAGTAAAACTAAGACGGAAATTAAAGAGCTTGGAAGTGCTTTTCTTAAAAATTATAATAAGCGTACAGTACTCTTAAAAACGAAAATACATGAATTGCAATGCATCTAATTAGAAAAATCTTCAGATATTAAGATATCAGAAGATAAAGTTGGAAAATGAAAAATTAATAAATTAAAAAAGTCTGAGAGAAAATAGTATATCCATGTAGGAATGTTAATTGCCTCTCTACATTAATTGTATATTAACTTATTTTTAATTTATTATTATGTGTAATGTATTATTTATTGTTTGAATACTGGCAACAGATATACACACTTTTATTGTTGTCGTAATGAATGGTGGCTTGCCGATCAAATAAATAATGCCGATAGATATTAAACGGATTAATAAATTCTTATTGCTTCAAAAGCACTTTGCTTTTATTAATTACTTGGACATCATTCACATATGGCAGCTCGGAGCCGGGATCTTATCCTTTGATTTATTCAAGATAAACGACAATAACTTCAAAGTTATTTAAAGAATCGCTAAGCTGAAAAAGTGGCTGCTCTTAGTCAAAATATTTTGATTTATCTAATGTTGAATACAATACAGAAAGAAGATTGTTGAAATTATTCTTATTTTTGATGCAATAGAAAGTGAGTTGATTTTTATGAAGATAAATTTTTATCTTTATCGAACAGAACTTTTTATCTTCATAAAGGAGAAATACTGTATGTTTCTACATATAAAGACGACCTTCAAATAAGACAAAATATACATTTTCGTCAGTCTTGTAGTTTTAGCATATATCTGCCTATAAGATGACCATCAAACTAAAAACGGTTTATGAATTCAGTTTGGATCAGAGATCCTCATCTGGAACATATTTTCTTTTCTTTCATCTGGCAGCACTGCCTATAGAAGCACGTGTCAAATCACGAACATATGCTCATCTGATAAATCTTTTAAAAAGTATGAGATTTGTTATGGGATATTGATGACGCTAAAGACTATTTGTTATAGGATATTAATGACGAAGCGGAAATCGACTCGTTAGGTAAAGAATAGGATCCGTATAATGAGCTTCTAACAATGAAAGGGGAGGTGTACTTAGGGAGTTGTTTGCTCTTAAATGATGAATGTAAGAATTTTGCAGGATTTTATATACATTGAAGAATAATTTGTTTTATTTTACGATGGTTTTAATTTATATAAATTTCAATCTAATTTTTATTTGTATCTGTCCTAAAGACGATCCCAGATTTTCGGAGCCTTTATTATGATTCTGCTATCGTCTTATCTGGGGAAATATACGGTATTTATTTTTATTGTTTCTTTTTTCTTATTTTTACGTTGTTTAACTTATGCAATTACGTATAATTAGATTTTCAATTTGAAGTTTAAAACAATCTAAAAAAAAAAAACTATTTAAGAGAAGAAAAAAGTTTCACGAAAATATTAAAAAAAAAAAAAAAATTAAAAGCTCTATGCAAAGTTTTACAAAGAACAAACTTACCGATCCAAAATGAGCTTTTTTTAATAATTATTATTAAATTACTCAATTAAATATAAGAATTAAAGTAATCGATGAAATATCAAGAAATGGACAATAGTAAACTTTTCCGATATTAAAATTAAAGAAAACGATAAATTATAAAATTGAATATATTTAAACTAAATATAATTAAAATTAAAGTAAACGATAAATGATTAAATTGAATATTATATCGGCAACATGTAATTAAAATTAAAGTAAAGAATACATTGTGAAATTGAATATATTTAACCATTTCAGAGGCACCGGTTGCACAATTCAAACACATTTTCCCGCGTTTGCAATTTGAAAATTGTACCCATTCGTGTTTGCACTGTAAAAAATCCCCACTCTTCCAAACAGGGACTAATTTTTTAAATTGTACTCTTTTATCTGCATGATAAATATACCTCCCTTGCCTGTAAAACTTTTTAAAAATATTTTATAATAACATCACGCCCCTCAAAGGGTTAAGCTAAATGTAATTAAAATTAAACGATAAATTATTAAACTGAATATATTTAAACTAAATGTAATTAAAATTGAAGCAATCGGGTAAAAACAATTGAAAAGTGATCAGGTACGCCAAAAGTGATCCAATTTAAACAATAGCCTCTTGGGTGGCTAATAAAATAAAAATATCGTAAGATTAGTCGCCTTGAATGAGATTTGTATTTATATTTATGCTGATACTTATAGTGCTGCAGACGATTTTGTCAATAATGTTATAAAACGCCACTCGTCTACTTTATTTCTTTACTTAAGTAAGCTTAAATTATAAAACAATTTATTTATTATTGGGTATTTGATAACTTTAGCATTTTCATTTTAAAACAATTTATTATTTTAACTGACATTTTTTAAAAATTTATTTGTGTTTTTCGTTAACTCTTATTGTAATTTAAAACTTTGTGCTTAATAAAGCGAAGAAAAACTAATTTTGTGTTAAAGTTGAAATATGACTATTGAAGTAATGATAAGATTTGATTTATTCACTGTTGTGTAATAGTTTTAATTTAAAGTTAAGTTTAAAAAAGTTTGATTTTAAATGCTAGAAATGTTATTTAGTTAATACACTATATGTCTCCAAGTAAAATTTACCAATAGAAGTTAACAGCATAAAATTTATTTGCTCTAATTAGAGTATTATATTGATTACTGGTTTATACTGATATTTTAATGTTAAAATTGTGTAATATGTTAACAATTAATAGATATATTAAATCATATTTAAGACATTAAGAAGTATTTAATTAAAATTTTAAAATGATATATTCTAGAAAAGGCGTTAAAGCAAGACTTCCAAATATAGGTATTTGAGTTAGGAATCGAATATACTGATACTTTAAATGTTATAGATTATTTGGTGGTATGATTTTATAGAACCTATTCCTCATGGGATATATTGTGCCGAATACAAGGTACAATTTTTAATTACATCAAGTGAAATAGATTAAAATTAAAACAACAAGAAATATATAGAAAAACTAATAGTTTTATTTAAAAAAAAATTATGTTTATGGCATAAAACCAATGTCATTTAAAAAGTGAAAAGTTTGTAGTAATGAAAAAATTAAATAACTGAAAGTTCTAATAATGAAGAAAACTCTATAAAAGAATTTTTAAATGCAATAATAGATGAACGTATAAAAGAAATAGAGTAAAAGAAGCACCAAGACGAGTTGAACAAAAAGAAAGGCCAGATTACAGGAAAAGAGAGTAAAGTCTATATAAAATTTGAGACTGGAAAAACTCAAATTAGGAAATAAAAAAAATATGGATTATCAGAATGAAAACTCGGAAGAAGAAACATTTGTGAAATCTAGAGTTGATTTTCAAAGTTTTTTGCAGAAATTTGAAACTACAAATAATAATAATAGCCTTTATTTTATCTTGTTTGAGCACCAGATTACAAGAATAGATATTTTAAAAAAAGTTTTGGGTATCTTAGTTGGTCTACTACCAAATATGTACGTCGTGCTTTTTTTTTTTCTATATATATAGAGAGAGAGTGAGAGAGAGAGAGAGTTAGCTTAAGAAAATGAAGAAGTTGTATATGATTATCATTATACCAAAAGTTAGTTACTAAAGCTGTTTACAATGACTCTTGAAAAAAATTAGACAACTTTTTGTGAACCATAAAAAACGCCCACAAATTATTTGGTCTGAATTAGCATACGAAATTAATTTTTTTTACAGAATAGATTTTGGACATGGGTTGCTTGAAAGCCTTTAAACAAATATTAGAGTTAATAACATGCAGTCACATTAAACGAAAAGAATAATAGTAACTTAATCACATTAACGAAAAGAATAACATGTAATCACATTAAACGATATAAAACACCGCTTCATTGATAGCAGAATACAAATAAAAACTTTTGATAGACTTACCACTAAGTTAGAAGATAATGGAAGAGTAAGAATTAGTAGTAAAGCTAGAGAAACTTAAATTGAAGAAAACCTTCTGGATATAGTCAAAAGAAAAATTTTTATACTTTAAGTTTCTAGAGTGAAAGAAATAATGGTATTAATTGGTGGAACGAAAAGAGAGTAACTCCAAACAATATAATTCTGCAACAAGTAGCACATAAAACAAACCTTAAGACTATAATCCTTCATCAGACTTTCACCTTATTAGAAATAAAAGAATTATAACCACGATTCCAAAAATATACCTCTTTTAAATAACTTAATTATCGTAGATTTCAGAGGATTCAAGTCGAATTTCTTAACTACGATCAAAATGAAATTAAATGAAACTGCAATTTCTGCATTAACTGATATTGGAAACACGGAAAATATTGGTCTTGGAAACACCGCAAATTTGATTCGTGAAAATGCTTATGCAAAAGTTTATTCATCCGAATCAGAGGATGAAAGTATTAAAATACCATGAATTGGAAAAAATAACTTAAGACAATTGGATACTTTGAAAGAACGATTACTATTAATGAAGATACCTTTTCAATGAAATTTCATGTTACTTCTACTCATATTATACTGCTGTTTGTAGAAAATGCAACACCATGAAAGAATCATCAGAATCAAATGAAATTTAATGCAGAAACGACTTGTACTGATACAAATAAATGATGAAATTTTCAAAACAAAAGAAACAAATTAAGCGTCCGAAATCAGTATTTGGTGCAGCCACCATGCGCTGCAATAAGTGCTGCTATACGACGTGGCATGGAGTCAAACAGATGTTGAATATCTGCTTGAGGAAGAGAATTCCATATCGCTTGTATGCGCAACCAAAGTTCGTCTTTGGAAACTGCAGGACGCGGATCACGAGCGAGACGCCGACCAACCATATCCCACACGTGCTCAATAGGCGACATATCCGGTGAATAAGCAGGCCAAGGAAGAAGTTGCATGCGTTGTGCTGAACAGAAGTCTCGAACAGTCCGCGCAACATGTGGGCGTGCATTATCCTGCTGAAAGATAGCTCCAGGGATGCCTTGAAGGAAAGGAACGACTTCGGGCTGTAGCACTTCACGGACGTACCTGTTGCTATTGAGATTACCCTCAATTCGTATCAAATTGGATCGTCCATGATACGAAATCGCACCCCAGACCATAACTCCGGGTGTTCGACCACTATGTCGTTCAATAATACACTCAGGAAGGCAGCGTTGACCGGCATAACGTCTAACACGAACACGGCCATCATGGGTCCACAAATTGAAGCGTGATTCATCTGAAAAGACAACTTGGTGCCAATCAGCTCGCCTGTCTCTGTGCTCAAGAGCCCACTGCCGACGCAGCCGTCGATGATTCGCCGTGAGGGGAATCCTGTATAAAGGCACCCTTGCACGCAATCCACGGCGCAGCAGACGACGACGAATTGACGAAGCCGACAATTGTACACCTGTAGCAGTAGACCAACGTGCTGCCAGCTGCCTGGAGGAAGCTGTGCGATCATTCACCGCCATGCGGAACAGGTGTCGATCATCGCGCTCTGACGTCACCTTCTGTCGTCCAGTGCCTGTTTTTCGAGTTGTTCGGTGCTCGTCGGTCCACTGCTTCCAAACTCGCATCACTGTGGAACTGTTCCGCTGCATACGAGCTGCTATTGCGCGATAGGAAAATCCTCCTTCTCGAAGGCCGATTATCCTCCCTCGTTCAAACTCCGTAAGTTGCTTGAATTTCTTATTCTTCCGTCGTGGAGGCATACTCAGGTCTCACTAAACGTTTGCCACTAACAAATAATCATAGACTTTTTTCAACGTCCCGCTACAGCACTTTATTTATACGCTTTCAGCATCAATTCAGAGGGCGCTGCGCGCGATGGCTCTGAAACTTTAATAATTTGCATAATATCCTATAATTGACATTTGCTGCGAATTTCATTTGATTCTGATGATTCCTTCATGGTGTTGCATTTTCTACAAACAGCAGTTTATAATTTTTGAAGTTATGTAAAGAATTAATATCTTAAAGCACGTCAAAGTATTTTTTTCTCATGATCACATTTAAATAATTCAAAAGCATTCAGGGAATAAATATGCACGGATTAGTTCTGATAAGGAATGTAGAAACAAATATTTTAAATAAGATGGAAGAAAAAAAGATAGATGTGATTATCATAAGGAGTGAAAAAATAACTTAATCGTAATAATTCTTTTAGAGGAAACCATAGATTGCACAAATTCCAAGATCCAGTACTCAGTGCTTAAACGGAAAAACATAGAAGGTGTGATATGGATGTACGGTTTTACCTGTTCAGAGAAAACGGAGAAAATTATTTGCCACAGAACAAGAGAAATATTCAGAGAATTGTTCAACAGAAGTCATTCAGTATACTCTACCCCAGTTACAGATTTATTTCTTACCGTACAAGACCATACATTCTTTTTTACGGAAATAATAATAAGTTATTATAATACAAATAAAAATCTGATGTTCAAAAATGAAATACCTATCACCGTTCTTATTTCAATACTAGGAGGAAAATATATGGGATTAACTATTGTGCAAAGAACTTTATCAAAATTCAAGATTATTAAGGGGCTATAAATTAAAACAAAAGTTTTCTCAATCAAATAAACAGACAGCATTTCTCATCATATACAGAAATAATTATCAGTACCAGGAATGCAAATGTGTTCACAGGAAAATAATTATGAACGTGCTGCAATAGAGGATCTAAAGGGATTAATTTTAATACACGCTTAAAGGAAATGTGCAGTTAAGGAAACATTAGCTTCTAGATTTTAGTTATTATAACTCAATGTACTAAATGATAGATTTTAATGATCCTTCTACATATAGGGAGAGGAATTAGTTTCCTGAAAGAAGTTTAGAAATTAGAGGAAAGAGTCAACAGTTCCAATTATTTGATAATTATCTCTAGGAAACTTGGTCAACGAGAAGGTCATGACTACACCAATCAGTTGATTCAATG
>BMAW01131102.1:0-13527 GCA_019974015.1 Nephila pilipes
CATTAAACGTTTTAGAAACCACTTTTTTGTTCCTTGCTTTAGTTTTAGCTGTTGAAATTTCTATGGAATATTTCTTATTCTTTGCACATTTCCGAAGATTCTCCTGAATTTTTAAAAATTTGCTCCGCAATGCTGTTTGTTTCAACTTCTTTAGTCTTTCAGTTAATTCTGCACTAAAGAGTAAGAGAGAAAAATACTTTTATCAACAATCAATAAGAAATTATTCTTACAAGAAATCTTTTACTTAATTTAAGGTGACACAGTACCATTTAGACACTTATTTTTTTTACAAATATATATTATATAAAACTACAAATGGGTTTCTACCAGCTAATATTAAATATTAATTTATTCGTAAACACCTATATAATTGGCAAAAACACATCAATTTTGAATCTGAAATTCACATCTTAGAGCTGATTCCACACAGTACTACAAAATTTATATTACAGAACATATGAGGTGTGACTATTAAAAAATGAGACTGATGCTGTTAAACATTTCATTTTGATGTCATACATATTTACTTATTATCACCTTTAATATGCACCCTTCCTCTATCCTTACAATGCTCCATGTGAATCTTCCAATGTTTGAAACAGTGCTGGAAGTCTTCTGCCAGCTCCTTCAGGATGCATGCTGCTTTCTCTTTCTCAGCTTCAGTGACTCAAATCTTGTTTCTTTTAAAGCAAATTTAACCTAAGGAAATACAGAGAAGTCACATAGCACAAGATCCAGAGAATAAGGTGGATGACACTAGAAACCTCTTGACAGACAATGTGGGGGGGGGGGGGCGCAGTCTTGGATGAAAAAATTTGTCATACAGATTCGTTGATCAATTGTTATTATATCGCAGTAATCTCAATTGGTAAAGTTTTGGAATTACATGTCACCGACATGACATCATCCCACGCATCTGGCAATGAGGAATCAGGAATTTGCATTCAACGGTATTTTTCAGTTACGTCATATGAAGTTATTTTTTTCATTGAATACCGATTCTTAACTGTCAAGTTGAAGGTGTCGAAGGCAGATTCCGGATATATATATAAAGAGATGAACGAAGTTATTATAGATGAGACCATCGCTGTGATTGTATTAGACCTTAACTGTGATACTGTAGACTTTGGCTGATACAGTGATGATATTGATTAGAGTCCTGTAAATGTATACTATGTAAATAAAACCCATTTTAAAATATTAGTGCCTGCCTCACTCTGCTTGTGGCATTAATCATTATCAAGGGCCAACTCAGATCCATCAACATCAATTTCTACAGGCCCAGCAATTGCATAAATACTTAACGAACCAAATTACCGATTTTCTCTGATATTGTCATCAGTTTTTTTATGTGAAAGGACGACCAAGCATAAATCATCTTCAACATCTTCTCAGCCATCTTGAAAATGCTTAAATCTGTTAAAAACATGTGCACACAATAAACATTCATTGCCATATACTTCTTTCAATAAATTAAACATGAAATATGTTGGAGTCAGGGAAGAATAAATGCGTCTGTTGACACCAGATAAGAAGCCAAACTTGATGTAAGTATAACTTATAAGTTTTATTTTTGTATAACAGTGAAAAAGCAGTTCTCAACTTTCATGTATAATTGATCTCTGAAATGAACACGAAAATAACAATACTATAAATAATAGTACTGATGCTGTAAAATATTTTATTTTGATGTCATACATATTTACTTATAACCTTCAACATTAACTCCTCTTCTGTCCCTATAATGCTCCATGCAAATCTTGCATTGTTCGAAACAATGTGGAAAGTCTTCTGTCAGCTCCTTCAGGACTCAACCCACTTTCTCTTTCACAGATTCGACGACTGAAATCTTGTTTTTTAATATAGATTTTACTTTTGAAAACAGATAGAAATCGCATAGCTTGAGATCCAATGAATAAGGTGGATTGGTCTAACCCTGGGATGCTTTACTCAGCTAGAAACCTTTTGACAGACAATATGAAATGAGCCAGTGCACTGTCTTTGTGGAAAAATTTACCATATGAGTTCTTTGTAGATTCCTACAGTCTCCAGAATCGCACAAATACTTAAGCGAAGGTCAGATCGAACCAGATTACCGACTTTTTCAATACTGTCCACCATTTTTGAGGTGGAAGGGCGACCCCGGCATGAATCATGTGCAACATTTTCTCAGCCATCTTGAAAATGCTTAAACCACTCAAAAACATGTGCATGTGATAAACATTAATTGCCTTACACTTCTTTCATTAAATTATAAGTTTCAGTAGCGGAATTTCCAAGTTTCATGCGAAATTTCATAATTCATTGCTCACATATCATTTTTATGGCAAAACAAACAAAAACAACAACAAAAAAACTAATGTAAACAAAGACTACAGGTACATGAATTAGAGTACAAAAGCGAGAGGCATTACAATCGAATTAGAAGTCTTCATACTAAACAGCTGTATGTCATTGGTGTTTGGCACATGTAAAATGAAAGAATATATTTATATTAATGATATGAGCGATTTTAGATGTGAAACTTGTGATATAAATCAAATAACCAAGAAAAGTCATCCTGATATTGACATTAATTAAAGTTCCGAAATTTTAGAATTAATTCACGCAGATTTATGTGGTCCTATGCAAATTGAATCATTGGGAGGTGCAAAATATTTTTTGATACTGGTGGATGATTTTTCTGGCTTGTATTTTATTTATTTCTTAAAAAATGAATAAGTATATGATGTATTTCCCTACTTTAAATCTAATTAAAAATTTGACTGGTAAAAGAATTAAAAAAATTTAGGAGTGACAATGGGGATTATAATTAGTTACTGAACAATCTGGTAATTATCTTGCTAATTCAAGTATATTCCATGAGAAAACTATACCTTGTAATGTCGAAAGTAACGGGAAAGCTGAGAGCGGTAATAAAATACTTCTAAAAAGGGCTAAGGTGTTATTATATGAAAGTAAACTTCCATTAAAATTCTGGACAGAAACCATTAATTGTAGTATACAGGTATCTAATCTAACACCATGTAAAGGTAAAGATAAAATCCCATTTGAAATATGGGCAGGTAAGAAACCTAAATTATCTTAAAAAATTTGGTTGTGTTGCATATTTTCCTATTCCAAAGTTTTGAGAAAAAATAAGTTTGATGTTCTGGAAAGAGGTGTAATGTTCAGTTACGCTAGAAAAAGAATGGCTTATCCCATTATGACATAAAAAGAAAATAATTGAAGAGCAGTCAGTTAAATTTAACGAATCCTCAAGGGGCAGTAACAGGTCAATTGAAAAGTCTCCGGTCTACCATAGTAAAACACATTTTTTTTGGCAAAATTAGTTTTTTTTTATTCAACATAATGCCCTTCAAGGGTGATACACTGATTATAGTGACCCTCCAACTTTTAGATACCATTTTTGTAGTACGATTTGTCCTTTGCTTCAAAATAGGCCTCAGTTTCGGCGATCACCTCTTCATTCGACGAAAATTTCTTCCCAGCGAGCATTCTTTTGAGATCTGAGAACAGGAAATAGTCACTGGGGGCCAGATATGGAGAATACAGTGGATGAGGAAGCAATTCGAAGCCCAATTCATGGATTTTTGCCATCGTTTACACTGACTTGTGACACGGTGCATTATCTTGGTGAAGCAGCACTTTCTTTTTCTTCAAATGCGGCCGATTTTCGGCGATTTCGTCCTTCAAACGGTCCAGTAACGCTATGTAATAGTCGCTGTTGATGGTCCTTCCTTTTTCAAGGTAGTCAATGAAAATTATTCCGTGCGCATCCCAAAATACAGACTCCATAACCTTGCCAGCCGACTGTTGCATTTTTACACGCTTTGGAGCGGGTTCATCGTGTGCAGTCCACTCGGATGACTGTCGATTGGACTTCGGAGTGAAAGTATGGAGCCATGTTTCATCCATTGTCACATATCGACACAAAAACTCGGGTTTATAGCGCTTGATCATCTTCAAACACTGCTCCGAATCATCAACTCGTCGTTGTTTTTGGTCAAAAGTGAGCTTTCTCATACCCAAATATTCGTGAATGATAGGATGTACGGGTTCAGTTGATATCTTCTATTCAGTGTCTGCTATTCATTCGGGTTCAGTGTCTGCTATTTCATTCAATTTCAATTTACAGTCATTCAAAATCATTTTGTGGATTTTTTTACTGTTTTCGTCGCTAACAACCTCTTTTGGGCGTCCACCATCTTCAGTGCTCATTTCACCACATCTAAACTTAGCATACCAATCCTTGATGGTTGATTTTCTTGGGGCATTGTCCGGAAACTCGGCATCAAGCCAAGTTTTTGCTTCAACTGTATTTTTTCCCTTCAAAAAGCAATATTTTATCAACACGCGAAATTCCTTTTTATCCATTTTTTTCACAATAACAAAAGTTGATTCACTCAAAATGCTACAATTCACAAACTAATGATCCGACAACTGTCAAATTTATACATGCATCTTTTGAGGGTTAGGGCTAACTAAAAAACATATGGGTTTAATTCTAGTAGCGCTATCTATGTGTCAGGCCGGGGACTTTTCAATTGACCTGTTACTTATTTGGGAATAAATCGTAGTTCTGAACCTTGGGATATTCAGTCATTAAATGAAACCTCTCCAAAAGAAAACAAAGGGAATGAAAATATAAAAAATAAAGTGATCAGTTCAGAGATTTATGATGACTTAGATTCAACAATGTGAAAGAACGATTCTGAGTGGCGCAATCGGAGAAGGTGATGAAATCCAAACACTTGAAGTGAGACGCTCCCAAAGAACAAAATCTAGAAACATAGTGAATTTGATGTATAACATTCCCAGGAATCACTTAGAAGCGATGCATAGTGTTGAGAGGAATAATTGGTACCAAGCAATGGAAAACGAATTGCATTCGCTACATAAATAAAGTTTGGGAAGTCCTATCTCAACAAAATAAATATATAATAAAAAGTAAATGGATCTATCCATTAAAAATAAATTATTCTGGTGAAAGAAAATATAAAGCTAGGCTTGTAGCAGCTGGTTTCAATCAAATTAAAAATATAGACTTTTCATATTTGCCAGTTTTAAATATAGAATCTTTCAGATTATTAATTGCATTTGCAGCTACATTAAACTTAATTGTTAAATTTTTCAATGTAAAAACTGCATATTTATATAGTGATCTGGAGGAATCTATATATACCTCTCCTCCACCAGGGTTTGAAAAAATAATAGGGAATGGAAAAGTTTGTATGCTTAAAAAGAGTCGTTATGGATTGCTGCAATCTGGCAGGAATTGGTACTAGATGAGAAGAAGTGAATAACTAAAAATTGGGTTAGTTCAATTAGCTTCTGATAATTGTACATTCATGAATACAGATGACAAAAATATTTTTATACTATGAATGTAAGTTGATGACTTAGCTATTTTTTTAATAACAATATTGAAATGTGTGAAAATATTAGTTCTGAAATTATAAGTGCATTTGAATTGCATGAAAATACGAACAATCAATATTTGGGTATGGAAATTATAAGAGAAGAAAATAATATCAGCTGATCACATAGTGAATATATTGAATCCTTATTGATTAAACATAATTTAAAAAATTGTAAATCAGAGAAAACAATTGTTAAGGGAGAAGATAAAAATTTTCTCTCTTACAAATGAAGTTATTGACCTAACTATGTATCAGGAATAAATAGGTGAACTTTTATATTTAGCTAATAGAACACATCCTGATATATCATTTGTCACAACTTACTTACCTCAGTTTAATCATAAACTAGAAAAAGTCACTATCTTTTGGCAAAGAGAGTGTTAAGGTATTTAAAGGGCACTATAGATGAAAAATTGATTTTTAACAACGATTTTAGTTCATTGAATGCTTGTTCTAATGCTAGTTGGGGAAATGCAGAAAATGATAATCATTTTCTGGTGGTGTAAATTTATTGGGTAATTCGCTAATTTCATGGAAATGTCAAAAACAAAAAAGTGTCTTTCTATTTGTGAAACTGAATTATTTTCTATCTTAGGAATTTGTAAAGGCATTATTTGGACAGTAAATTTATTTGTCCAAACTGAAATGCAAAGAATTTATAAATGATGCTGTAACCTTAAATTCTGATAGTCAAACAGCAATACAGTGAATAAAAAGCACAAGATCATCCAATAAATCAAGACACATGAACTTACATTTTCACTTTGTGAAAGATTTATTCATGGGAAAATTAAATATGTGCAGACTGATTAGATAACAGCAGACTTTTTAACTAAAACAGTGAGAGAAGATAAATTGACATATTGTATGGAAAATGTTTCTTTAATATCTTAATTTTAGTATGTATGAGCATTATTTTTTGTATTGCACATACAAGGATTATTTTTGTATTCATTATCAGTATTGTGTGTATGTGTTTGTCTTTAATATTGTACTGAAACGGGGAAAAAAAGTGTCATTTGCAGGAGGGGTGTGTTGGGTTTAGAGCAAGTGAACCATTTTTTACTATGTAATATTAAGAACATCTACATTTGTGCTTTGCCCACTTCTCCCAACAGATGCAAACGCAGAAGCACTGAGGAATGTCATGTAACGTAGTGTGCTTTAATAACGATTATGCTTTGTGTCATATCTAAGTGAACCTTTATTTTTCTCATTGATATGTTTTTGTGTAAATAAATGTTTGTCCAAAAACAACGACTAATCAATTCAATTAAAATAATAACAAAACTCAAAGATTCAATTTGGATCTCATAATATAATTATGAAAAATGTACTAATACCAGGTATGTAAGTATGAAACCGGAATTTGCCCATAGGTGGCGCTAGATGTCGATGCAGTTACCGACACATTACGTCAGCAGTGTCTTGTTATTGTATTGATATCCGACAAAGATTTCCAACTCACAATAACACGAGTTTCATTCAGTAGCATTAGTTTATTAGAGATAAACATGTCGAGTTTTGTGCCAACAAATTACGATTTGCGGACAGCACTACTTTTCTGTTTTCATCTGAAGAAAACCGCAGCCGAATCGCATCGAATGCTTCTGGAGGCATTTGGTGAGCATGCTCTCAGTAAAACACAGTGTTTCGAGTGGTTCAAACGGTTCAAAAGTGGCGATTTTGACGTGAGCAACGAAGAACGTGGAAGACCACCGAAAAAGTTTGAAGATGCTGACCTGCAAGCCTTGTTGGACGAAGACGACGCTCAAACACAACAACAACTGGCACGAGAAGTTAAAGGTGACACGAGAAGCCATCTCCCTTCGGTTGAGAGCCATGGGTTGGAGCCACATGTTTTTTCTGTACAAAAATTCTGGTTTCATACTTACACACCTGGTATATTTCTATCCAGATTGGAGTAAGAATATGACTATCTTTTAAAAACACTATATACAATTGCACACAGAAACTCGCTAAAGTTAACTGATTTTATTGATTGAACAGAATTTTAAGCCTCTAAAATTATATTATATAAATTAGTTTAACCTAATTAAAATAATTTTCCTTATTACAAAGATAAATGAAACTATTTTTGTAATAAATCATTTTAATGCAAGATAAAAAAAAATCTTTCATGTTAAGTTTTAAAATAAAATATATGACATTTATCTATAGATATAAATAAAGACAGAAAAGTTAGTTTAGAAACAGTTTAGTTTAAAAGGTTAGGGTTAAAAGATTAAGATTTCAGCAGCTATAGATTAAATTTTCAGCACAGTTCATATTTTCTACATTTTTCCACAAAATAATTTATCTTCAATTAAGAAAATTTTTGATCTGTTTTTGATACATAATATATCATTTTTTAAGCAAAACAAATTTTGTTTCTAAAATGAATTGAATAATTCCCAGTTTCTCAGAGTAGAAAGGAGAGGACGGGGAAGGAAAAGGAAAAAAAATGACAGTCAAATTACTTCATAGCAGCAAATATGTTATCTCCTTTCAAAGTCAATTTAGGACCAACTGCAGCACTGTTGGAGACCAAAACAGAAGGATGTTTGTCAGGTTCATCTCTAAAATTGATAAAAAAAATCTAATTTATATGAAATTCAGTACAATACCAAAGGAAATGATGCAAAGTAAAATTAGTGTAAAAAGCATCAATTTAACACATTTAATTTATTAATATAGATCTTGCCTGATTTTCACTAAATACAATAAAAGACATAATGAATATGCAATATAATAAAAACTTGTCAACTTCCCCAATTAAAAAGAAGCATAAAATATTTTTAGAACCTAATTTTTTATGATTTGCAACAGTTATATATTTCATAATAATGATCTCTTATTCCTTCTCAAACATAACTACTATATTTTCCAATAAAAAGCTTATTACAATCAATACAATACTAAGCACCTCAATCAAATTTTTTTTTTTTAATTCATATGCTGAAAAAATGATAAGTTAAAGATGTTCCTTGTTCAAGCAGTTAATCAAAAAAACCTCTATCTCTTAATACAAAATAATCCTACAAATATCTACTACATAAAAAAAAAATGTTAAACAAATGCTTTTATAAAGCATATGTTTAAAAAGTAGTGCATTGTATAACATAAAAGATATTCTCATCAAAAGCAATTTTTAATAAGTTTGAGAAAAATGGAAAAGTAAAGCAAGATATCTATTTATGATTTGATTGAATCAATAAATATGTTTTAATACATATTAGAAATTAAAATAAATTTGAATTGAATGCGTGAATTTTAAACTAATTGAAAAACTTAAATGTCTCAAATAAAATTGTCTTTTTACCAATTAAAATCAAATGAACAATTTAAAATTATTTTAAAAAACTTCATTTAACACTATGTTACAGAATTTGAATAATTTTTATTTACCTAAAATTTTTTCTATTACTAATACTATAATGCAATCACCTTAACCTTTAACATACAGAATTATCACTCAACTACATTTCCCAGTAGCCAGATTTTATCAATAATAAAAGTGTTTTACTGATGGTAGAACAATAATTAACACCGGTAAAAAACGAGTGTTTTGAACATGGGTTTTCTTTCAAACTTCACACTTTGTGAAATCCTTTTTTATACTTTAAATTTTTAGAGCAAAAGGGAACATTGAGTAAAACTGAATTTATTCAATTATTAGTTTTAATAATTTATTTTATTATTTGATGCATATTAAATTTATCTTCTAAAATCAATATGTGTAAAATTTCTTAGCTCAATAAAACATTGGAATTGTCGACCCTTTGGCAACTAGGCATAAAATTTAATTCTTAAAAATAATTAGTTTTAATCAATTAATTTTTAATAATTATATTATTGTATTGTCATCCAAAACAATTCTGTATAGAAAATTTAAGCTCAATTGAGCGCTTTAAAATGTGAGAAAAAAAGCTTTTAAAGTTTTGACTCAGACATACGAGTACAATGCAAGTTAAAGAAAACCCATTAATAAAATAAAAACAGATTAAAAGGCATTAAAATTTTCTTTATCATGAAAATGTACCTAAAATTTTTAGGGATTTACAGCAATCTGTGATAAAATGAAAAAATATATCCTTAGTATTTAATGTATATAATTGAATGACTGCAAACTGGAGAAGAGGGTAGTAATATTGTGAAGCTTTGTTTCCTACATACATTACACATTTTCACTAAATATTTACAAAATACTGTGTTTTATTCAGTGTACATTCATGTTTGAACATATCACTATATTATTTACAATTTCATGCACATCTCTACATTATTTACAATTTCATGCACATGTGCCATTTCTCAAAACAGCTCACTATGAAAAGACTAACATAACATTTCCTCCATCAATATCTTTTTAATTCCCCCACCCTAATGATGAGGTGTAAATAAATTTTAAACTTTGTAAGTCCCAATGACTTGTCGATTCCTAACACATAACAAGAATGAACTTTCTCAATGACACACTGTTGAAAATATCTAATTATAAACTATACAATATTAACAATTTATATAATGAAATAATGTTCAAAATTCAAGAACCCAATAGTTTGGGACTATTCTTTCTCGCTAGAAGCATAAAACATATTATTCAAATAACAGAGCTCCAATAGCCAATGAAAAAATATTTCTGTTATGTCTTTATTTACTAAACAATATTGCACAACCACATTAATGCAAACAATAACATCACAGCTTAAAACAAACTTCAGAATGTTTATTTCTCATAACATTTTCATCCAAGAAGTGTTTCTGAGAATCCAACTTAAAATCATGTGTTCTGCATCAGATATATCTGATGTTGTCCCAGTAATTTAAGTACCTATATCTAACTATTTGTTCTTTAAACTTTAGAAGTCCAAAACAAAAATAACATTCATATCCTAATATTTTTAAAATCAATTTTTGAAACACATAGATTTAACAACTGTACATTTATTTATTTGAAAAAGAATTCAATTTTTAAAAATAAAACTATGTTCGAGGTGCCTCTAAATATATATATCAAATAAAGAAATATTCATTAAAATTTCATAAGCACATAAATATTCTGTGTGCTTTATTTGGAAATCACTTACACTTGTGCATTAATCAAATTAAGATATAGAATTTTTCAGTTTTGACACTAATATTTGATTTTTAAAAATGATGTAGCGTTAATATATACCATATATTTTGACATATAATGCACATTTTTAATACAAAAAAAATAAGAGGGAAAATTATGAATGTGTTATATGCTGCATTAAAAATGATAAATTTAAAAATAAGGAAAAGATGAGCAAAAAAAAAAAAAAAAAAAATAGATAAATAAATCAATATGTACCTAAATACTGTTTACTTAAAAGAAATGATGTACTTTATGAACTTAAAAGTTTTTATTATCAAATAACAAGAACATTCAATTTGATATTCATCTTTCGTTATTTATTCAAGCACATCCTTTGAGCTGCACAATTTCCATTTTCTTTACCAAATTGAATGACATTGCATTTAAAACCAGCACAATGTTTATTTTGTTTGATAGAACCCATATTTAGTTCTAAAAGGAATGCTAGATGAACTGTGTTTCAACAAAAGCACATGCGATTTATTAATGACTTTGATGTTCACTTTCAAAACCACAGCTTACAATGACTCGAGAAAGAGAAACATTGGACTCCTAATTCCATGAATTCATTCTAGTTTGAAGTGTGTTCTTACCTCAATTTGTATCTCCCTTTTCCTTAAAAGTCCAGAACAATGTTCTTGTACACATTTGCAATGAATACATCTACCCTGTTTGTAGAATTTTTTATTCTCTAAAGCATTCCCCACCCACACTATCACTAGTAAATTCAATAAACCATTTTTTGGAAGCCTAAGAAAATTTTGCAAATGAATTATTTCAAAGATAAGACCATTATACACGTACATTTGAAGTTTCTTCATAAAGAAAAAGGTGCATGTTATACAGCAAATATATCTAAAAGTTAAAAAGTGTAGTTTGAAATTACAGGTGCACATTATATACTAGAATACAGGATAACACATATTCCCCCCCCCCAAATTAAATAATTTCAAATTGTAAAGATTTGCTTCTTTCATAGGTTCTTTGAAAAAATCTGAACATGATTTCTTGTAGGTTAAGACCATTTAAATATATTTCAAATACTTTATGTTACAATGAAGTTCATTTATTTGCCCTTGATTTTTATGCCCAGGTAACTACTCTATAAAAATGTGAAAAAGAAAATACATAAAAAAAGATTCATTTCAAAAGACCAAAATTGCAGAAACAATCATTGAATCTGTAAATTAAGGACTACACATATATTTGATGTAGCAAACAATTCTGAAAAATAGTTGAAGGAAATTTCAGTACATTCAAGCCAAAATTAATATTTAAGTAAAAGTAATAAATAACTTGGTTTTGAAAAAAGAAATATTTGGATTCTGACAGTTAAGTTTACAGCCTAAATAAGTCAATTTAACTGTTTGGTTCTGAAAATTACAATAATTTGTCAAATCATACATTATTATAGAGATTTATCAATTATATATTAATATAATATCAAACATACCATATTGATCAGAAAACATTTAATAACACATCAGGGTAAAATTAATTTCTTACAGTAATTTCTTTAAATTGCATAATGCAGTGACAGTATAAAATTAAATAAAAAGAAAGAAACAAAAAATAAAAGCAATATTATCTAACAGAAAATAAAATTTGATTAAAAGACTTTCTTTCATTTGCGGACCAAGAAAAATGTTTTAATTAATCAATGCATGTTATTTCGATTAAAAGAACCACCATAGTACAAAAATTCCTAATAATGCTTTACATTTGAACTTAGATTAAAAATTTGTGCTAAAATTATTCAAGCACAATCTATTATATTTAATAAGGTAATGTTAATATAGAATGAGATGGGATGACTTAACTTTAGTCAATTCAATATTTTGGTACAAAATCTGTTCAAAGATTGCAGTCATAGGTCAAGAAACAGAATTACTTTCCTTTTACAAAACACGGTCATATCATTCTGTATCAATCAATATGCTTACACAGAAAAAAATATGAATTAAATATTATTCTTTTAATTGAGAATAACTTTTAAAGCTTTTATTTTTAATAGTGAATGCTTGATTCTTAATAAATGAACAATTCTTAATAGTCATTACAAACATATTTCCAAAGCGAATTTAAACAAACTTATTGAATTTCTTTTAACATAGTACATATAGTCCTGGGCAATAAACATTATTTTTACTTTACTATTTTTTTCTCTGCAAAAAATTAAACAAAACTAATCCTTCTCAAGGAATTACAAAATATCCTATGAAATAAGATAAATTTCAGATAATGGTCTTAATATCCAAACAAATATATACAATGTAGGCAATTATTAAGGAACACTGTAACTTTAAATTAATATTAAGTAAAAAGGGTGAGTTCCTTGTATCTTATCTTTCAAAATTTCACACAAAAGGACATAAACAACACAAAAAGAAAAAAAAAAATATACCAAAATTTCTATTTAAAAATATAATACAACTTTCAAAATAACATAACAGAATTCTTACCTAAAATAGCCAATGTGATACAAGTTTTTATCATTTGATTTTATCACAGTTTGAAGTTCAGGTGGATCATAATAGTATCTGTAATGACAATGCAATGCAACCTTTTTCTTTTTAGGAAGCTGCTTTGACAGGAGATCATATATGCCAACTAGTTGAAGACCCAATTCAGAAAAGGCATCTAAAAAGTATTTCTAAATTAATAATTCATAGTACTAAAAAAATAAAAGTATTTGCGGGATTAAAATTTGGAATAAAAGTATACATTAGAATGAAATAAATAGAAGAAAAATTCATAAGTTATTAGATATTTATCACAAAAAATAACATCAACATAATTTAAAATAAAGGTAATGAAAAAAAAAAATTGCTTCTAATTTTATTAAAACAAGCAACTACTCTCGAATTTTATTCCTTTAAGTACATATATATTTTCATCCATTACAAATCATGGTAACTGTAACCTTTTAGCAAAAATGCATGAGAAATCCTGATTCATTTAAAAATGACTTCTATTTTTTAG
>BMAW01131102.1:13537-39047 GCA_019974015.1 Nephila pilipes
AGGTATGGCTATTAAATAACAAAACTGATGCTGTCAAAAAACATTTATTTTGACCTCATACATATTTACTTATTGTCACCTTCAATATACATACCTTCTCTATCCCTACAACACTCCATGTGAATCAACCATAGTTCAAAACTGTGCTGGTAATATACTTCTATCAGTTCCTTCAGGATGTGAGATGCTTTCTCTTTCACAGCTTCAACAGACTCAAATCTTATTGATTACAATGCCAATTTCATCTTAAGAAACAGAAACCACATGGTGCAAAATTTGGCAAATGGTCTAGTACTAGGATGCTATACTTGGATAGAAACTTCTTGACAGACAATGCAGAATGACTTGTCCTTCCACAATTTGGATTGATTTTCCCTAATTCTTTCATGGAGTTCAGCAAGAACATGAAAATGGTAATGCTCACTAATAATTTGACCTTCAGGAATCCAGTGAAAGCAAAATCCCACGTGCACAAAGCACAATCCCATGGGTGTGTTAATATCAAAAACAAAAACAATCATTTTGAAATTTCATTTGCTCATTTCAGTTTTTTTCACTCTGGGTGAAGGTGGAATCTTTCAGAGCATGGATTGATGCTTTGTTTCAGGATTATAAGTAAAAAAAAAAAAAAAATGATTTGTCATATGTTATCCTTTCCAGTGAGTTTAGGTTATTTTCAATGACATTCAAAGTGTCAGTACAAACATTTTTGCGAGCTTCTTGTTGTTCAAATGTGAAAATTTTAGGTACCATTTTGGCACACACTTTTTGCCTGTTAAAAATTGTTATGCAAAATTTTCTGTGCAAATTTTTTTTTAACAAATTCTACAGTCTCTGCAATCGCATGAATTCTTAACTGATGGCCAGATCGAACCAGATTAAATAATTTTTCAATATTGTCAACTGTTTTTGACGTGTTCGTCTTCTCAGTCATCTTGGAAACACTTAAACCACTCAAAAATATGTGCACACTATCAATATTCATTGCCATACACTTCTTTCAATAAATTGTAAATTTCAGTAGTGTATTTTCCAAGTTTTATGTGAAATTTCCCAATTTGTTGCTCACTTATTTTTCCAGCAAAAATAACTCTAATGCAAATGAAGGCTATGGATATCCGTATTTGTTTACAGAAGCGAGAGGCACTGCATTCAAAAGAGAAGGCTTCACCCTAAACCACTGACACCTGGTGAATACGTACTTCTCCTGTAGCAGTGCCAGTCATGTTATTTAATAAACGCACCTCGTACATCATGAAAATGGACAAGAAGACATAATTTCTACAATATGTAAAACATGAACTCTTTTCAATTCCCCCAGTTAAATTTTGGTCATTCAGATTAATTTAACAAACATTTCATTAGTAACAAATATCAAATGTATAAAAATGATCAATGAAGTTCAAGGTAATCCTGGTAGAAAATACATTTTACTGCAAATGGAATTGGCAAAAAAAAATGTGCTTTCAACTCTTGGAAATATTTTAAAGTTTTTCTAATTTTTATTTTATTGATTAAGTTAATATTATTCACTAAAAATGGAGAGCAATCAGATGCTTATGCATCTATTTTATTTCATTTTCATAAAAGTTTTTATGATTTCTGTTTTAAATTGTTTTTATTGCAAACTAATTTTTAAAATAAGACCAACAATTGCAAGAATATTTTAGCAAATAACTAACACAGCCACACTTGTAATTTGTAATTTTTTAAGTAGAAGTACCACTAGATAGCCATTAAAAAGCTCACATTTAAACCTAGAATTTTTTTAAAAAAATAAGTTAAGTAACAGTAAAATCAAAATAACCAAGTGTTACACTAATTCCTTTTTAAGAAAATGATATTTTAAAGGGCAATAAATTGAAGACATGCCTTAATGGTGACATTTAGGGAATATAAAAACCTCAGAATAGGATTATTATAGAAAGCTGCATATTACAACTGATTTTGATCATAAAAAGTAACTTGAACAATATAATATTTCAGAAATTTTAAATTAAAGTCTTTTTTAAAACCTGAACAAAAATAAAACAATGTTTTTGAACCATATTCATCTATACTTTGAGTGCACAAAGTACAAGAAATATATTGAATCAAATACAATTATGATACATGAAAACAAATAAATTAGGTCACTTAAAAGTATTTAACAATGAAAACTATTATCATATTAAAATATTAAAATTCATATTTATTTTTAAAACTATTATCTAAACTATCATTAAATATAAAATATAATTAATATATTTTATTAAAAAACACTACAGAAGAATAATAATAATGTATAACAGTATAACTATTTTCGTATTTTTACCTTCTGGTTTAACTTCATTCACAGTTTTGCAGAAATTCCAAAATTCAAAGAAATCTTCTGGCATGCTCTTAAGTATTTCTTCCACAGAATCTGCAGATTCCTCTTCAGATGAAGTTTCTTCGTGAGTTTCAGTTACCTGTACCTCATTTTGATTATCAGAATTTTCATTCTCAAATGATAAATCCTATCAAATAAAATACAGAAATATATAAAAGAAAAACATGAAACATAAATACAATTCAATTAAGAGTTTATAGTTACAATTTCATTTCAAGCATTTTATTAAAATATTAAACTATGATTGCTCTTTTATATATTTTTTGGTTTGATTTCAAACAATGTGGAAACATAAGGACTATTAGCAACAGAACACATAAATTTTGAGGCATGCTCAAATAATGAAGATAACATTTAAAATAATATTTAACACTCAAAAGCTCCACACAAAGTACAGTGTCCTGCATTTTCCCACAAGATGAACCTCTTATGGAATCAAGACTCAAAGCCATAGCTTAGCTTGAACGTGGATGGTCACAAAATTAAAAAAATTACTACTTTGTTACAACAGACATTCCCTTGTAATAGGGTTCTTCCAAACGCAATATCTATGTAATTAAATGTATTACTATACATTGAAAATTAGAAAATAAGTAATTTTCATTCATTTTAATACATTTTACAAAATTATACTGTTACAGCCATGAAAAAATTCATTAATGCATTTCATTTAGCCTATGCTCATCCATGACTTTTTAGCCATTCGAAACCAGGTTTCTCAGTAACAAATAGATGTATTAGCAGATCGATTGTTGAGTTTAGGACAGTTCTGCAGATGATTATCATCCATAACGGAGGTCTGGCACAAAGGGAAGATCTTATCGGGTGCCAAACTAATACCAAGGAGGGGTGCTTTCAGACGTCATGCCCCATTGTAAGGCGGAAACACATGACAGCCTAAGCACATTTCACTTGCAGTGGTGCACCCCCTCCCTGCAGCAAGGCAATCCCATCTTCTGCCTTTACTCAAGTCTTCAAGGTTTTTGCAAGTTGAACTATTTAATGGTTGTAGTTATTTGATTGCACGCTGTTCTCAGTGGAATCTCGGGTTGGAGGTGATCCCAATACCTCACCATAACATCAGCTATTTAATGATAAGGAACCCATTGTAAATGTAGCGCTAAAAAATCCACTCAAGATGAGCTACAAAATTTTGTGCAGCACTGGATTTGTTTGTGGGCAGTTTAAGGGATTGTTATTGCTCAGTGCTAAAATAACTGCTTGGGAGTAACATAACTTTTCTTAGAGGTAGATTAAGAGCAAGTAGTTTTTAAACAGCTTCCTGAATGGCACATGCTCTCACTTGTAATTGATAGCATTTTTTTCCAACTAGGGAATTTTCAGAGATTGCAGTGTCATCTGTTTTTTCCACTTCAGATAAGTAAGAGCTGTTGGAGTAAACATGTAACCGTTTGCAGATTTAAAGTATCAGCTCCAGTCTTATTTGAATTTTAAATAAGAACATTCATTTGTTTGCTGGGCAGGATTGATGTAAATTTCTGTCAGGCATTCTGGATTCAATTGAAAATTTACTACTTATTCATTAGATTCTGCATGCATTAAAGGTTTCTGTTGTTCATAATTCTCATGAAAAAAAGATTCCTTGAAGATTACCGATTGCCAACATGCACCATCCAAAATTAAAAGTCTCAAACTCACAAGATATGACCCTTAATTTCAAGCACGTCCGAATAGACAACTCTTTTTAATCTTTGGCTATTGTTTCATTCTGTTAGGCACTTGGTGATTTGATTCTGACATCCCAAGCCTTGATAATTTCCTGAAATACTTGGAAAGGGCTGCATGTCTTTTTTAATTTGAAACAGTTGAAGATAAGCCCCAAAGAGAACAATATCATTGGGACAGCTTGGACATAAACATATAATTATGCATTAAGTTGAATGCTAATGCATGAATTTGATGCCCATAATCTAAAATGGAATACTAATTGATTGATTGATTATCCATTTACATTGCACTTAAAACCAACATGAGAGGTATTGCCATTGGACCTTATAACTTTAAACACCTGACATATGACAAGGAAAACACCTGACCTGGAACCATCTTATCCAAATTTCCACTCCAAAGAAAGACTTGAAGTTCAGTTTTTATTAACATCACACTAGAAGCAATACTAGGGCTACTGGCTAAGGACCTCATAATTTTGGAACCCCGGTCAAATGACGAGGACGATACCTGAGCTGGCACCTCCCTCTGCTAACTTCCCCACCACCCCAACGGGAAGACTATGGGCCCCGACAGATTTAACGTGCATCAACCCCGGATACACGGCGAGTCTTTAGCAGCCAAGGATCAAACCCGCGACTGAATGATAGGCAGACTTGAAACCCTGACCAGATTTAACATGCATCAGCTCCACTACACGATGGGTTCTAAGCAGAATCAGTATACAAATATGACTTGACAAAACAAAGCTAGCTGTAGGTTTGCAATCATGTCCACTAGGTAACTGAGGTTATTCCAAAATGGTCTATACAAAGAGACAAAGGTTTCTCTCAGAGTAAAAGCATATGTACCCCAGCCCTGGCCTAAAAATATATATATTAGTATGTTGAATATTTTTTGGTATTTTAAAATTAAGTTATTTATGCATTTGTTGCTAAAGATTTCAGGATCAAAAAAGAATTCAAGTATTTGGGATGTTTTCCTTATTGAAGTTATTGACCACTAATCAAAAACATTGGAGGGTAGATGTACAAATGTCAATTGGTTATGGAAAAAAAAACAATACCTGACTTAGTAGAACTGAAAAAGGATGCATTCACAATTTAGGCAGAGGATCATGACTGAAAGGCAAGCTTCAGTCACCAGTTAAATTGAGGAAATAAATTAAGGCAATGCAATTTTAATAGTCTTTAAGCAGGTGCAATGAGAATTAAACCTGACAATCTTTTGAAATTGTTTTGACATTATTACAAAATATGCAATTCAAACAATCTTTTTTGAAATAAAAAAAATTCTTAGTCGGTAAATGACTTGATTCAAAAATTATTCCATCTATAATTCAACAGATAAATATACATGCTTAATTCTATATTCATAATATGCATACATCTTTATTGCATAACAAACTATTTAAACTTTCACCATGACAAGTATCACAAGAAACTACTTTGAAATAATTCAAAACAAATGTAAAGAATTTTAAAAAGTCTAAAGTGTTCTTAAATTTGTCTTGCTACATACATACTACATTAATTCGATACATTTATAAAACAAATGAATTAATTCATTTCAAGCAATTTTTATATATAAAAGGATAAAAAATAATTTAGAGGTTACAACAATATGAGAAAAAATTATATACACTGATCTGTACTGTAACACATATTAATATTTTGAAATGAATGATCTTTCTATAATTTAAATCAAAGGCTCTAACAATAAGTCCATACAATTAGGAATGAAGAAGAGTACATCAAAGTAAAATATTTCAAATATATATAATGAATACAATTATTTTAAATCATGTTGAGAAACCTGCCCACCATCAATCTCTCGAAAAAATTGCTTTGAAGAGCACACAATTTTCACCAAAAATTTCAGCTCACATTTCATGCCTCAGTGCCTTTTCATATTTGTTATACAATATCAACACACTTCTTTTATCAAATGGATGGATTTGGTCTGGAATGAAAACTAATGTGGTTCCATTATTTTTTAACAAATTTTGGAAAATTAAACTGCATTAAACTCATTAAAATGCACACCTTTGAGCAGAAAAAGAAGATACAACGAGGAAGAAAAGTCGAAAAATATCACGAAAAATTGGGAAAAAATTTTTTTTTGGCAGGAATATGCTTACAGTTTCTTTCACATTATCCAAGTACCCTAAAAATTTTGGAATTATATGATCAATCGAGTGGATTAGTATAACAGACATATGAATATTCAAATTTATTGTACATAAAGCTGATAGGACTAAAGTCTAAAACTCCTGAACATAAAAACTGGGAATATTTTCAATATTCCCAATATAAATTAATTATAAAGTAAAGCAACTGGTATAAAATAACAGAAAATCTTAATAGTTTGTCAAACATTAAGTTCACATGATTTCGGTTAGAACAAAAATTTCAAAAAATGAAATAATTTTCATTAAAATTTTTTTATTTTACTTGCATGTTTTAAAATATGTTAAATATCAGTTTTTAAAAATTTCACATGTAGTATAATTTAATACTTATAATAAACGAAAGTAATGTTAATTTCATCTATTACGGTATAAAGTAACAATCATTGTGAAGAAATATTGGTGAATGTATTAATGGCTCAAATCAGGAATAGGATGTCCCCTAGGAGATTGGCGACTTCCTAGATAGGTTGCCAAACGTGCGTGACTAAAGCATTGAGTATGCTTAGGGTTACCATGACCTAAATCATCAATTATCGCTCCTAAAAGTCGCCCATCGCCTAGGGGACACCTTATTCCCGATTTGAATCATATTAGTTAAAGAAATAATCACTGATAATTTATTTTGTAACATCTAACAACAACAACAAAAGAATATATATGAAAATATCAACAAGTTGTCAAAAACGTTTTCACAAAAAATAGTAGAAATAAAAGTAATTATTTTTGGTACTTCTCTGTTACAACAGTGCCCAATGATGAATCACCAAGGTATGTAGTATTGCAAAAAAGGCTTCATGAATTTGGCGATGACTTGTCGTAATCATAATTTGACGTGTGTCACTATAACAGGGAAGTACCTTATTTTTTTCGTCTTTGAACAAACAATTAAAATTTAAAAGTAAAATATAATTTTGGAAGGCCCTCAAAGGGGGTAGAGTATAAAAACTTTTTTGGTAGGTAAAATTTTTGGACACTCGATTGCAAAAGCTTTTTACTTTTTCTTTATGAGAAGTATTTTCCTCAGTGTGGCAATAATTGTTTCACAAAAATATGTGATAGATGTTCCCATGAATGTTATAATTTATTGTTCTAAATTTGATATTTCTCTCATTAAATTTAGTATGCAAGAAACTTCAATATTATGTGCTAGAATTAAATTTGGATATTGCAATCAATGAAAGAACTGCACTTCTACAACACAAAATTAAAGAAACTGCAATTTCCAATAGTTTATCATGTTTTTCTAGCAAAAAAAAAAAAAAATTCAATTCAATCCATCATGTATTCCTAATTATTAGTCACAGCAATTGTTAATTAAGATAAGTTATGTTTATCTTCATTCGAACAAACAATTATTGAGATTTCTAAAATTCTCATGAAATGCTAACAAAAGTAAAATAAAGAGTTTCTACTTTAGTTACTAGATTATGGAATTTTATCATATTTATGAATTCATACATAAATATAGAAACATTAGACTGATATGCTTTTCAGATTTTTCAACAAATTAAGAGCTGCCATATTTGGAGATTTATTGCCAAAATACATTCCACCTTTAAAAGATTATGCTTATCTGTTAGCTAGGTATCAAGCAAAAACTACCAAGCTTAAAATTTGGAACAGTTATCACCAACCCTTAATGTTGATGCAAAAATTATATTTGACTCTAGTAGTCTTTTATTTATGGTACACTTTCATCACTGTGCCAAATTTTCAGCTTGGTAGTTTTTATATGGTACCCAGCAAACCGAAAAGTACTATAACATTTATCATATCAGCTAAATGAAACCAATCTACCAATAGAGTAAAATTAGGAAATCCAAAATGTTTTAGTTTAGTTTTTATTAATGTTGCACTAGAAGCAACACGAGGGCTAATAGCGACGGACCTCGTACTTTTGAAAGGTTTCCAAATACAAATGTTATGTAATAGTAGTATCAATGTTCAATAATTTTTTTTTAGTTTTTATTAATGTCGCACTAGAAGCAACACGGGGGCTAGGCGACGGACCTCGTAATTTTGAACCACGGTCAAGTGACGAGGACGACAACTGAGCTGGCACCCCCTCTCCTAACATCCACACCACGCCAATGGGAGGACTTTAGGTCCCTACACAGCAGGTTTTTGGTGGCCAAGGATCGAACCCGCGACTGAGCGAAAGTCCACGACCTTGACCACTAGGCTACCAAGGCCCTCAAAAATGTTTCAACAAAACCACCAATTTCACCCAGCTTATTAGTTAATCAAAGATCATGACATAATGTAATTAATTAAGTACTATAGTTAGCATATTTTGAACTTGTTCGATTTCTAACTTTAGACTTCATATTAAAACCCGAACATTATTGGAATTTAAAAAACAAAATCTTGTATGGAAGAACAAACTTTGCAAATGTAGCACTTCTCATCTATTAATATATTTCATTCTCCAAATATCAAATTAAAGTTTGAATCCATAAACAGTAATATTCTTAACACGTATATGTAAAGAAAACATCAATGAATTCAAAGTCCCTTAAGACCAGTGCTTTCCAAAGTATGTGGCGTAAAATATTTTTTATTCCTTACTTATGATTAGTCGTTTTATAAAGGATAGGGTCTCGTGGGAAAACAGCATTCCAACAAAATATAGCAATGAAACAACTTTTGACATTGAATTAGTACTGTAAAAATGATTTAAGTACAATTCCTATTATGTATTTATTATAAATAGTCGTTGCTTTATAAAGGATAGGGTCTCGTGGGAGAACAGCATTCCAAACAAATATAGCAATGAAACAACTATTGACATTTATTGTGAGTAAGTACTGTAAAAATGACTTTAGTACAATTCCTATTAAGAATACTTGCATTTTTTTGTTCAGTAACTGGGTCAGGATGTCGAAATTTCTTACGGTGCTGAGGATTTTTCTGATAACAGGACAAGCCATATTTGCAATCAGGTATGTCTGTAGAAGGTCTTTTCTTCGCCTTTCCACCCATTGTCGTTAAATGATAAATTTGTATTTGTAAATATTCAAATGGTGAAAAAAACAGTTTTGTTTTTATTCAAAAAATATTCTATTTTGAAGCGAACACACACACACAAAATGTTTTGTTACACCTCAAAACCTTAAAATAAGGAAGATTTACAGAGTTCAATTCTACACTACGTAACTTTTAAAATATGTTCCCGATTGGCGCTTTGCTTGATTGCTTGATTGAAGAAAATTGTGGAACAACAAAGACTATAATCATTGATTGGCGCCTTTTTTCCTTCGGCCATAAGCAACTCAGTAACACAATTCCTCTTCTTCAAAGAAATGAAAAAAAAATATTTTGATAAAATGTTTATCAAGGAAAACTGAACTTAATTTTTTTGCTTTTAATTTTTCTTGATAATAAGCATGCATTAACTTTTTTTAAAAAAAATTGAGTTTGTTAATTTGCTATAAATTTTTTTAATGAAATATTAAATATATTGTAACATCTAACAAAAGGAATCATTTTCAGTATTTAAAGGTAAATTAAAGGCAACTATGTAGAAGCAAAAGTTTTAAAACGTAAAGAATGTTTTTAATTAAAATTGCCACTTTCAAAATTATATTTGATTTCTGGTTTTTATGTTACAACTAAGCTCTTCTCGGTTTGTTTTCTGCTATAAGCGGAAGTCGAAACTCAAATCTATTTTTATCTTCCAGCGCGAGTAGTACATGCTGATTAAATACCTGTACTGCTTGACTGCTGCTATAAACAGCTTCAGTAAACAAGTTGTGTTAGTAGGTGGAGTGAAAGCTTTCGCGGCACAGTGTTTTGAAACACGTGACGGCTTCTCTGTTTCTGTTCGCTGCGATGTTTTTAATTTGTTAAGATCTTCAGCACTTTTTGATTTTTATTTGCAGACTGTTTCTGAATGACAATGACTTCGATAGTTAAAAATTATATAATTTCGCAATGATTTTTCAAACGCGACGTAACTTTGTTTTGAAATGAGTTGTTTTTCCAAAACAACATCTTTTTTGTGAAAAAACGATATTTGTTTTTTTTTAAAAAAACAACTGCCACTTATGATCAAAATGCCAATGTCGCCTATACAAATGGACACAGAAGATGATGTGCACGACGTTATTTTCAAACAACAAAAAATGATTGACAGACTTAAAGAACTATTACATGAAAAAGAAGAAGAAATACAGAGACTACGTTGCTTATTAGATAAATATCAATCTGTGTTTAGCCCCAACTTAAACATTAATAATTACTATGGACGCAGAAAGCATAGAGCTCAAGGTATTTCTGCTGAACCGCTTTCACTAAGGACTATTCAAGAACTTATCCAGACCAAGTTTCCTGAATATCCAAAGTCAGACAGGTTAGTCTATCTAATATTTATATAATTTTAGTACTTGCTGCATTTGTTTTTCAAATAGAAATTTGCTCATTAAAAATTTCTAAAAGCAAGCATTGTCGCCTAGAAATTTTCTACGTAAATGAATCTGAACCTGCTCTATATTTTGATATTTGAATGACTACTATAGAGAAAAGCCAATTGTTATATTTATTTGTGTAAAATTTGTCACTATGTACTTGTTCAGTTAAATTTTTAAACACAGCTATAAAAATAAGTTATAGTTCTTACTTTGATTTCATTTGTTATATAATATACACAAAAAGATTTTGCTTACAGGAGAATTGTAATTAATTTTTAATGATATTGCTATTTGATTTCTTGTCTACAACATTAATTCTTCAACAAATAATTATTTAAATTTAAATTATTCTTTTATTTCAAAAATGAATCAATTTTGGTAAAAAGTGAATAGCTGAGAAAACATCTTGGATATTTTGTCAGCATAACATTAAGAATTACATTTCTACAAATTATTGGTGATGAATGCACAGAAATCAATTATATGTTTGCTTTCAGTTATGTAATTTATTAGCTGTTAATGTATATATTATAAATATTTGTTTTATTCTCTAATTAAAGGTAAAACATTCTATAATTACTTAATGAATATCATAACAATAAGTGAAAAAGTTTTCTTTTTTTAGAAAACATTGCTAAGATTTGTTAATAGCATTTGTAGTTAAATCATAATAAAGTACACACTCAAGCAGATCATAAATCAAAAATATATACTTCATATTAAAAGTTGAAATCTTTGTCTTGAGACAGATATTCAAATGTTAAACTAAAAATTCAGTAATATACTTCAGCTTGTACAGCTGTACAAGCTGAAGTATATTACTGAATTTTTAGTTTAACTTTAGAATATCTGTCTATGAAATCTATTTTTTATATTTTTTTGTGATATATATGTTTTTTTTTTTATTTTTTTTTTTTTTTTTTTTTTTTTGCTTACTTATGAATTGTTACTTAAGTTTATTAAACATACTAAATAAAAGCTTGTTTGTAATTATACCTCAAATATGAAGAAGAAGAACTTTAAAATTCTTTGCTTAGATATAATTTTCAATATTGCAATTTAAAATGCTGAAAATATGGTATCTAATTTAATATAGTTTAATTTTTAAAATTCAGAGTTTAAAATTTTAATACAATTCGTATGAAAATGAAATTTTTCGCAAAGATAATGTTTGGATAATTAAAATTACTTACCTCCATTAAAAATAATTAAATTCTTTATTTGATAAAATATTTAAAAATGTTGAAGTTAATATTGATTTTTTTTTTATTTCCTCCAATTGATTGTTGATGGTGATTGCTCAAAGCATAACAAAAAAAGTTAGAAAAACTCATACAACCATTATATGAAGATAGGTTTCTTTTACCTTTCTTAACTGATATTATAAATTCATTATAACTAATTAAAAAAAAAAGGATGATTCAGTTTGGAAGAAGCAAGAAACTCAAATTTTCATTCTGATTAATAATTTTTCATTTTTTTTTGTGTCAGATTTTGTTCTTAAATATTTAAAACAATTCATAACTTAGTGTACTTAAGTAATAAATAATTTGAGAACTAGTTTTCTCAAAGCAGGGTTAGGTTAACTTGTTTGATATTCTCTGTGGTTTGCTTTTCAACTGACATGAAATTGAAAATATGCTCTAGAAATTGAATTGATTTACTTAACTAATATTTTTAAAAAACATTTAACATCTTTTTTTAAGTGGTACTAAACACTTTCATGAAATAATTTTATGTTATTGATAAATATAACATAACTTTTATTATTTCAAAATAATAACAGGAGTTTAATGTCTATGACTTGAGTTATATGATTTATTTTTTGTTTTTATTTATGTCAGAATAATAATTTAGTTTAAAAAATATGTATATAAAACTTTAAGTTCAAAACTGCTGTAAAATTGATATTCCCTATTGTTTTAAACACAGTACCTTATGGGAAAATTTTGATTTTTATTTGAATTAATTAAATTTAATTTTAAATTCCTGTTTACTTAGCAATTAATCATGCTTTGAGTTAAAAAAATTTTCATTAAAAATGATTAAAATAATATTTTAGCTGGGGGGAAAAGTGATACTCTCCAAAAATTTATTTTAGTAAGAATTAAAATATCATTTATAAGAGTACATTTTCAATGTATTAATAGCAATCAAGTTAAATTTGATTATCCTAATTTTTTTTAAAGTATTCAATTATAAAGAGCATTACTACAAAATTCATTCATTTTTTAAATATTTTCTGACCTTATAAAAACAGGATAAACTAGTAATTTTTAATTTATTAACATAATTATTTTAAAAATAGAGCTTTAAACTCATTTTCAGTGAAAAAAAATTTCAAAACTATACACAATAAAAAACTGATTACTTTTATTCCAAAACATGATGAATTCTGAATCAGATTAAGACACTTATTTAAAATTCGTTGTTTTATGATAGCTATGAATTCTCAATAAAAATCAGCGCGATTTTCATTGGGAAGGGATTGGGGAGTCCCATTTTAAATTTGTAACTATCGTCATTTTATTTAGGAATAACTTCAAAAATTCATGTAGGTAATAGCCATAATAAATCATAGTTTCCCATCTCTTTAACACGGTAAAAATTGAATCAAAATCTTTTTTAACTCTCCTTATTTAAACGTATTTATTTTATCATTTTTATTTCTGTTCATGTAGCCATCTATAATTATGTATTATGTAGTTTTTATAATATAGTTGAACTTTTGTAAAACGATTATGTTTTAACTTAATATTAGTAGAATGGAAACCATCTTAAGATTCTAAAACTCTTACTAATATGTTACACAGCTGTTAAAATCTTATAGAATAAAATAACGTAATGCCTTTAAAAGTTTATTTTTAATGTGTTCTTTTAATATTCAGAGATGTTTTTCACAATTCTACTTCGATTCTAATGAGAAAACAATTGGGTATAGTCTTTTGGTTCAATACTTTTTGAAGCGCGATTGGTTTTTTAAATAAGTTAATTCGTTTACCGAAACTAATGATGGAGATATTTTCAATAACCAAACATTAAATTGTGTTTTAATTACAATAAATAGCTATAGTCTGTGTGAAATGGAAACAAAGAATAAAATTTATGAAATAAAACATTGAGAAGATGGGGAAAATATCGCAATATCATCTGAAGAAAACGATAGTAATTCCAAAAATTTTTTACATTTGGAAATACATTATGAAACAAAATACTATTCATATTGTGTTATGAATTACATTCGTCGTATGAAATAACTTATGATGTAACTTAAATTATAATGCATATTCTTGACAATTTTAGTGTTCATTTCCTGAAAAAGTATTTACTCTTTATTTGAGGGGGAAAGTGCCGCTCTTGGTTTAGAAGAAATACTCATTATTTTACATATTACTGAAATTCTTATTTAACAATCGGCATTGGTATTTTTTAAGCAAGATATTGATCTCATCGAGTTGTTGCACCAGGTTAATTATATAAATTTAATTTTAAGAAATAAATTTAAAATTGTCTTTTTCTCAGGGTTTTATTAAATTTTTTTGCGATACTTTGTACTTGAGCAACAAAATTAAAGATTTCTTTACGAAACCGTTGTAGTGATTTTAATCAAATAACTTTTGGGTGATAAATCACCGTTTTTTGTATAAAAAATATTTATTACCTCGAATATATTAATTTAAATGCTAAAATGTCTATTTGAATATTATTATATTAAACATTCTAATATAGGTGTCTAAATATGGACCCTACTTTATTAAAAAAAAAACTTTTTTGGAATGTAAAAAACATCCAAAAGGCTTAAATTCTCTTCTACGATAATGTTTATTTTGTAAATCGGAATTTAGCTTGCGTATTATGTATACAGTTTTTTTAAAATCGTTTGTCATGGATTCTCTGTTTTGGCGAAAACTTGGATTATAAAGCAATTTTTTTTATTAAAAAAAATGGTATGCACACATTGTAAAATAGTTTAACGAAAAGAAAAAAAAAATGTGTGAAATAATTTCAAAAAATAAACTTTAATGAACTAATTTTAAATTCTCGTATTTTCCGAGTTTTTTCTATGCTCTTGCGATTTCAACTAGTATACCGAGTTATTTTTTTGATGTTATAGATTTATATGTTAACAATTAATATAAGAATATTATAAGAGTATTTTTTACCGTCTGCAAACAGAAAATGCTATTTCCGAAATGAAAAAACTATTATGGCATAAATAAAATTCATATTTTTTCTCAAAGTTTTTTCTTTTACTGTTTAACCAAATACTCTTTTTAATAACTTTGCTCCTGCCCTTTGTTTTAAAACCTTAAAAAGGAACCGTGGCATGTTTATACAGCATAATTTTCTTTACGCTACTCAACCATTTTGATATACAGCTGCTGACTTACCAATAGATTTCCAATTTGTTTCGCATTAAAAAAAGAACCGAACATTTTTTTTATTAGACGAAAATAAGCCGGTGAATTAGATTTTTGCATCAAAAATATTTATTTGTGAAATTACTGTTACTATGTTGATGCTTCGTGCTTTTTTGTTTTATTTCCATTGTCTCGTGTTTTATTTCCATTACGTTCTTTATGCCAATATGTTCTAGAAATGAGTGTGCTTCCAAAAAAATGCTACAACTATCGCTGAATTATTTCTATAGTTATAAAAACTATTATTGTATGTATCCAGTTTTTGTTAGACATAAACTGCGTTTCTTTGTAATACACAAATCATTGAATTCCATTTATGTTGTACGTTTTGATGCACTCTGAAGCATCAACGTTTTGTTACAGAAATATGAAACATTTCACGTTAATTGGACTAAAGAATGAAAACACTGAATGGCAAGCAGTAGCAGTAGTAGCAATTACTAGTTATGTTGTAAGAAATGGCGGGCTTAGAAAATACCGAATATGATTTAAACCATATGTTTATAATCTGTTATGGTCTATCCCCCCCCTTTTTTTTAAAAAAAAAAAAAAAAAACATACCCACTCCCTTTCTTATAATCATTATTATAAATTGTGTGTTTTCAAATCTTCACTGAATATTTTTTTAAAAAAATACTTGCAACAACCAGTAAAAGAAATTTATCTTGCAGAAACATTTTTTTTTTGACTCTATGGAATGTATTTTATTCCATTCAGTTAATAGCAATAATCTAGTTTTAACAAGGAAAGTAGGGAACTCCATAGGACTGACATTATGCTCGGAAATTCGTGGTGGCTTGTCGAAGGGAGCCTTAATTTTGTCCAAACTTTTAAATATAAGTTTCGTTGATTGGAACTGGAACAAACGATTGCATTCTGTGGTTCTCTGTTATACGAGGTGCATGTTGTGTTTTGTTCTGTACTATTAAAAAAGGAATTGGCGACTAATCTATAAATGTACCAGTGTCTGTTTTAAATGGGAACTGAATTTGAGTAAAGAAAGTTTAGAATTATTTGTTGAAACATGTGTTCGATGATTTTTAGTATTAAACAAGTTTTTCAAGGCGCTCTTGCAAGTATTGCAATCCTGGAAGGGGGAGAGCCCCTGACAATTAATGACGATTTGGTAACCGTTATGAGCTCTATTTATCAGGGTGCATAACTGGTGTCATAAGTAATCTCTTGAAATTAAATATGATTTTTTAGTAACAATAAACAACGATTTGAAAGTAAAATTTGGTAAAATAAGTTCCTTTTTTTATTATTATTTTATAGACTTTCCTAAGAATGGTGCTCATACCTTGGCCCTTCATCAAAATTATTATAGTTACTGTGTTGCTAAGCAAGTTTTTAATTCAAATTAATTACACACACCTTGTGACCGTATCATCGCCTCAACTTATTTTGCTGTTGTTTTTCTACCTTTTGAAATAGTTTTAGTTAAAAATTCCATGCTAATTAGTAAAAAATCATTCCTGTTCCCATGTTGTCATGTTATGTGTTCTTTGCCCTTTTACCTCTTAAAATGCGGTATTTGCGAACGTGGCACATAAAAATGCGCAGTGAAACGACCTTTGTGTTGCATTGTATCAACGGGTGATAACGGCTCTTGATTGAGCTATTTTAGTGCTAAAACGTCGATAAGGTGTCGGAAAATGTCTAAAAATAAACGAAAATGATTAAATTGAGATATTTAGAACCAGAGGAACCATTATGCCCTGTTCTTCCTGTCCTTTGGAATTTTCTGTATTCTTAGAACTCGTTTATTGATATATTTGGATTCATTGATACCTAATCTTGAAATATTTAGACTACTTGTCAGTGTTTATTTGCTTGTTGCTCGGAATAGTTGGCATGGTTTCGTAACTCGGACTTTTTCATTGGTTCGATTTTTAAACTTTTTTTTAATAAAAAATAGTTAATGCTCTGTACTACTATTTTTAGAACTTTGTACAACTGGATTTTTGTGAAATTCTTGTTTACTCTTAATATGGTAGTTTCGGAAATTTACTCAAGACTCCCTGTCCGTTGAATTTTTTTTTTTTTTTGTATTCTTAGAACTCGTTTATTAACACAAGTGGATTCCTTTGATACATAACATGAAATATTTAAACTGCCTTCTAAAATTGCAATATTTGTTTGTTGTTTAGAATAATTGCATAATGATTTCGTAATTCGAGTTCCATTTTGGCAACAGTATTTTTTTAAAGAAATATAATTAGGTTGTTTATGATGCTTATGTTTTTGAATTTTTTCTCTTATTTGGAAGTCTTTATTTTTCTTTTGTGTTATTTTATGAAGAAGAATAGACGGATATATATTTATGGGGGCAATATTCTTTACAATGAATTTTTTTTAATAAGAATTCAATATTTTGTTCGTTATTTTCTAAGAAAAACTGGACAGTTCCTTATTTGAACTACCCAGTGGTTATGGTAGCGGAATCACGGCTGGCGGTTTTTCTTCGAGTCCTAGGTTCGAGCCTTGATGCCATTGAAGACCTGCCGGGATTGATGTACGTTAAATCTGTCGTGGCTCAAAGTCCTCTCGTTGGCGTGATGTGGAAATTAGAAGAGGGAATGCCAGCTCAGGTGTCGTCTTCGTCACTTGACCGAGATTCAAAATTACGAAGTTCGTCGCCAATACGTGTTGTTTCTAGTGCGACGGTAATAGTTAAAACCAACCAACCAACCTTATTTGAACAAGTTTTATTTTCTTTCCCCCCTTTTTTAGAACGAATTTCATGTGTTTTAAATGCTTATATTTAATCTAATTTTTTTTTTCTTTCTAATTTGACAAAAAGAATTTTCTTTTAGCATAGCAAAACCAATGTTTTGGTCTCATGATATAGTTTTAATCATCTATAATTATTTTCCGTTATATGTTTTCGAACAGACGTACTTGAATCACTTTTGATATACAATATGTAAGGGATGCTAATCGTGAAAAAAAATTCTATTCTAAAATTTAAATGTTATAAATGTTTTGCAAAGGGTATGTATAATAAATTGTGACCGAAAATTTTATTTTCATGATATCATTATGTATGAACTGCTAAATAAATTAATAATTAATAAATAACTTTAATTTTTCAAGTAATTTTAAATTAGTAATCAACTTTTAAGAATTTTCATACTTTTTATTTAGTTGTTCAAAATGGAAAATATTCGAAATTCTTAATGTGATTTTTCAGAATTCAAATTTTATTTCATTTTGTCGTTATTAATAATTATTTATGAACTTATAAATGAAATGAATTTTTGAAAGAAGAAAAAAAAAAGGTATCACGAGTTTTGTTATGGAAGACGAAACTTTTGATGGGGATGTATTCATCCACGCGGATATTGCGCACATTAAATACAAGAGGGAAATCGATTTCATAATTGATTTTCTTACGTAATTCTGTCTCCAATTTCCTTAATTTTTGTAATACCTTTAAAAAGATTATTGAAAAAAATTGTATAGATAAGAATTTAATTTTGCATTGTGTTTATCATGCGTGAGAATTTCATCAATTAAATTTTCTTTTCCGTTAAAATATTATTTTTTCCCTCTGTGAAGTATTTTGCAACTTTTACTGACAAGCGATGCAGACGATTTCTTGGACAAAGAATGGAAATTTGATGAATTGAAATGAAATAATTATGTTTTGATAGTAAAATTGTATGGGTCATTCTAAATTCATCTTCCGAATTCGTTTTTCGAACGTTAAAGAATATTATTTCTTTGTGTTTGTGTTAGTGTTAGGTAATAACACATGTACGTGTTGTTGTCGATATGAATAAATTTATTACTGTCATAGGAATACTTCACAAAATGATGAAATCGATCACACTACTCATTAAAGTTATTAAAAATCACATTTTCCAAAATTTATTTTTCATTTAATTAGAAAGCTGAATCACTGTTCATGATTCTATTTTCAGTTGTCCAAATGTTCTTTAATAAATTTCTTGCTCAAAGCCCTTTATAATTTTCAGGCGGTTCTTTAAAATTAAATGCTAAATAATATTTAATGTTATGGTATTGTTGTCTGATTTATATGATAGTTTTTAATGATGCTTTTATTAAGTTTTTATATTTTGATATCTTATGATTTGTGTTATTTTTGCTGTATTATTCTGTCTTAAGATAAGTTAGAAATTCATCATTAATTTCTGCAACAGCTGTTTCCGAAATTTTGAATTCGAGTTTCTGTGCGTGTAGCGATACTGTGGTTTTTTCTTAAAAAATTATTTTAATATAATTTCCTTGTATCGTATCTAGCTTTGTTACAACTCGAACGTTATGTTATTTAAATGAAAGTATTAATTTTTAAATTAAGGTTGGGTAACTTGAAAATAAATTTGTGTTTTACTGGATTTTAAGTTTAATTTAAGAAATAATCGTAGTTATGCATAAACTTAAATAGAGAAAATCCGGAATATTTGATCCATTTTTCTATAAAATCGTTTGTTACTTTTTTACTTTACTGAGATAAAAGCAAGAAAATAAAATATATCTGCAGAAAATTTGGTTATTTGGCTATGTTTGAATCAATTTGTATTATTATATTATTTATTATTTTTATTTGTGCTTCATCTACGGTAACGGTAACGGCTAAAATTATGAGGTTCCTATTTAATAAATTAAATTTACCCTCTCATCATAATTTATAAAGAAGAAAATATCATAATTAATTAATTTTTACTTAATTTGAAAGAGCTATCGAAGTTAGGATCAAGGCAACAAGCGCCTGGGCTTTCGACAGAGTGAATATGAAATAATTATATTGTTTTGTCATACACCAACGCGTATTTATCTGTAGCGGGATGGCAACTTCTTTGTTTTATTTTTTGAATGTTTGAGCGGAAACGGTTTGACGAGAAGACACTCACTACTGTATACATAGCACTAAGCCGCTAGCTGTTGTTAACGAATAAATCAAAAACGTTTTTTATTAAATTATGATGTAAAAAAAAAAAATTAAATCTTTCAAATACCCTACCTGTGCGGAGAAATCGAATATACCTTAAAAAGGATGAAACATTTACTAAGACTCAAATTTCAAAATGTGGTATTGTAAAAAGAAGATACAATTTTAATTCTCTCATCCGTTGTGCAACATTTTTTTTCGTCAATATTTGTAGTATTTTTTAGATATTCTATTGCCCTTGTTTTTGATAGTTTAAATATTGCATTATATTAAACTTACTTGATGATTCAATCTCTAATCACAATCAAGAAATTGAAAAACCGCAGAAAATTGATTTTAAAAACTTTGGTCACAAACTACAAACAAAGGAAAATTAAGTTTCCATCTTTTAAAATTATTTCCAAGTATAACAAGTAATTTATTACAAATTGTTACATGTTTTTAAGTACTCTGAATTGTTAACATTTATTAGGCAATAAAGCAGAGAACATAATATAGATTAATAAAGATATTCACCCTTTTAAAGATTTTATAAGCCTTTATATTATTAATCTGACTTTAATATCGTCTTCTTACTTTAAAAAGTTGGGTAAATTAATAATCATTAACAAGGAACGCAACGATCTTTAATATTTGCTAAATTAGAGTTTTATATCCAACAGAAAATATGTACTAATTAAGATTTCTTACAAATAATTAAGTTTGTAAATATATAAATATTTTTAGTTCGTAGTTAATTTTGATCTTTATATTGAATTTTTTTTTGTAGAATTTTAAGCGATTCTCAAAAATCTATTATTATTGTCTTCTTACTTAAAACTAACTTATTTTAATGCCATAAATATAAATAATTTTATACATTTTGCTTAATATTACATTTACTTTGAATATTTTTAAAAATTATTATTTTAGTTATTTTATAAATTATTTAAATGTGTAAATTGTAAACGAAATAAATAAAATGAATAATATATATATTTTTGTATTGTGTTTTTTTTTTTTTTTTTTTTTTTTTTTTATATATATATATATATTTACTTATTTTTAGGCGTCATTTTGCCAGAAGTTGTGTTAAAATTTAAATTCATTAATCATTTAAGGGAAACCTCTTTTAACAAGAATACTTTTTTTAAAAAAAAAAAAAACTGCATATAGTTATATTTCAAATTTCATCATAACACTATTTTCAGGGGTGTTAAAACAACTTGAGATTGCGTGTCGATTTATTTAGCATATTTTTATGGTGTTTTCTCATCAAAATTTTTATTTTGAAATTTTTAATTATTTCTGCTATATCAGAAACTCCCATTTCTGCGTTTAAATTTAGAATGACCCACATATTTAATTAGTTATCAGTTTTTGTAGTTGCTTTTTTTTAAACATTTTTTGTGTAGAACATTTATCTATAGTGTTGCTAACCGGTTCGTAAACAAAATTTGCATTCTGATAAAGTGTTCTGTGTTTATATCTTTTTGCAACATACAAATGTAATTGTGTTTCTAGCCAATCATATCCCAAAACAAAACAAAACGCCGTGTGATAGAAATAATCATTGAAATATTTATCCAATAAGAAAATTTCTGGTAAGAGATATCATTATTTTTAACCAGTCATGTTCTGTACTCCTAACTTTCGAATGGGGAGGATAAATATTCACTGATTGGGTAAAAGGATGTTGAAAGCTATGAAAGTTATATACTGTTATAAATTCATAAAGCATTTTTTAAAACTTTTCCTTTTTTAAAAAAATATTTATGAAATATTATTGGAATATTAATATTATGTTTATATGGAATATTCTAATAGAATACTATCGGTAATGTAACTCGTAATTTAACTAGTGGTCAAGAGATGTGGATGATATCTGAGCTGGTATTTCACTCTCACAACTTCTTTACTACGTCACGCGGGTATTTTGAAGTTCAACTCTTATTTTTAATATGTTGGAGTCCCTGTTATTTCACGCCACAGATCTTTAGCAGAATCTGGACTCAATTCACGGTTCGATTTAAGTTCGTCACGAAGTATGTGACCGTGACCATTTGGCTTTCGCCGCCGCACAGTGACAAGGGTAAAGAGTGAGGTCGAAAATGAAAGATTGAAAAATACAGTTCTATTAATAAGTCGTGCAAATCAGCGAAGGCTATTGGTTATTTCTTTTAAGTTTATTTATTTTCTCTAAATTTTTTTAAAGAACTTTTGTATATCATATTATTTATGTTCTTTCTGAAATTTTATGAAATTTGATTTTGTGGTCAGTTTCGGGGAATAAATTTAAAAAAAAAATTTTATTATAAAAATATACAGTTAACTAAACTATTCTAAAATGCTGAAAAAATTTGTAGAAATAATTTTCTCTATATAATCGTATTAAAACCTAATTTTTAGTTATTGCTGGCTTATTTTTTTTTTAAATAAGTGAATATAATAAATTTTGGTATTCAATTATTAAGTATGAGAGATAAATACGTATGCTGAATTCTAGATTTAAAGTTTAAGTGTAAAATATGTAATTCTATCCATTCGAAGTATACAAAGAAAAATTGTAACCTTCATTTATCATTACTAGTTTTTAACTGAAAAGAGTTACATGTAGTCTAATGAAGAGAAAAAGTCCAACAATGGTGCGAACGAATTATTTTTATTCACTTTCTTGAATATTAAAGGTGAAAAGTCAAATATTGCTTTCACGGTTGTTAAACTCTTTACAGGCGTTTGAACTAATGTTTAAAATCAATTTTAATTTTCTCTTACCACCTCACTCGCGTTCGAGTGAGTAGACAAAATAGAATTGAGGGTTCAATTCTGGAACAATTTTTTCTGAGCTCCTTTGATCGCTTCTTCGATTATCAACGGACAGTTCAGATATTTCGTTTCAATTCACTTTCATTGATTTTACCAACAACTAGTGGCCTTGAGCGTAGTGGTCGCGGACTCGTGGCCGGCATTGTTTTTGTCAAGTCGTGGTTCAAGTCCTGATGCTACTAAAGACCCATCGAATAGCGGGGCTGATGCACATCAAATCTGTCGAGGCTCAAAGTACTCCCGTTGCCGTGATGTTGAAGTTTGGAGAGGGAGGTGCCGATTCAAATGTCATCTTCATAACTTGACCGAGATTAAAAGTTGCGAGGCCCGTCACATATAGCCCTCTTGTTGCCTCTCAGTAGGACGTTAATAAGCAGTCTACCCCCAACTATTCGTATCTAACTCCGATTTGCGCTACTTCTAAATGTAGTTTATCCAATTCATTCATTTCGCTTCATGATTTCAATCTACTCTACATGAATTCATGTTTCATTTTATTGGAGCAAGGTTTCATTTCAAACAAGTCGAACAGAAAAGTCACTGAGATTAGTTGAAGGGAAAATCTCGATAGAGCCCATTGTTATTCAATGTGATTATGCGTGCCATATAGACTCATCATTCTTTTTCATTTGAGGCAGTCTTCACCAAATATTAAGGAACAGGGCTCAAACTGTGAACTTATTTTTGGGTCCCAATATTGAAACAATTTGTTAACACAGAAGCCCATTTATTTATTATATTACATCAAAATTTTGTCACATTCAATAAATACATTCAGTTTTTCTCATTGCTATTTAGTTGAGTATATTTGACATTAAAATATAGGAGACACACGAAATATTTTATCAATATTGTATTCATAGTTTTTTTTTAAAACTAATTTATTCAAATATGTTTCTCTCTACGAGACACTGAAGTCGGAATTAAATATTACATTGTAACATTTTTCCAGTTGAAATTTTTTTTTTAAATTCAATTCCTACTCTTAAACAAAAGAGGAGAGACCGTAGTACCCGAATGGTCAATGTCGCCAACTCATAACCGACCTTGTTTCCGTCGAGTGGTGGATTCGAGTCCCAATGCCGCTAAAGATCCATCGTGTAGTGGAGTTGATGCGCTTCAAATCTGTCGAGGTTCAAAGTTCACGCGTCGGTGGGATATGGAGTTGTGAAGCTGTAGCAATCCTATGCAGATGCACTGAAAGTGCCAAATAATAATCCTCATTCGGCATTTTGAATCTTAGTCGATTTTGCCTCGATATGAATCCATTGTCAACGGTTTCCATTCATTGCAGACGACATTGGTCGTTACATTAAACTCTGCAGCCTCCTGCATTTGTGCCTCCAATCAATCGGAAATTCTCCATCCATATTCGTGGCTATTCATTTGACCTGATACCTTTTAAAGTTTACCCAACTCTTCCAAGAATGATGGGAAATGTCGTAGAGGAGTGCGAGTACATAAATCGCTGATAATTCTTCGTGCGTTTATATCCCCTCTATAGTCAGTGCTCCACGTACACGCATGTGTACTGTTATGTATTCGATTCTGAATATTTGCAGAATTCTTCGGCGGTATAATTAGTACCTTTGGTTCAATACTTTTTTCTAAAAATACACATAATTTGCAAATTCTTTTAATATTGTACACGAGTGTAGTTTGAAAATTTGGAAGTTTCAGTTCACACGTTATTCTCGGTCATCAGAATATAGCTCAAAATTGCGTGTTTTTTCTCTTCTAATCTTGTATGGATTAGAAGAGAAAAAACAGATTTAATGAAAGATGATTTAATGAAACACAAAAAAGTATTAATCTAATTTTTTCATGTTCTTCGAGTATAATATTATTTTTCTGCAAAGCTCTAGAGTAATAATTTTTTAACTTAAATCGTGGATAACTGTTATTTAATCATGAAATAACGTACATATTATTTTTGTGGATACATATATTTTACTGCATTATGTATAATTTATTCATTATTACAATAATTTATCGGTACTCTTTTAAAAACTGAGTTTAATATTAATGCATACACCTGTTGAGAGTCAGATCCTCTCAAAAAAAAAAATTGAATTAGTGACCTTGAAAAAATTCGGTTGGAAATCATTGTTAATTTTTCTTATACATAATTGACTGGAGTGAGAATGTATATAATCAGTATAAGTTAATGCATAAAATCAATATAACCGTATTTATAACCTTTAATAGATGCACTTTCTGAAAATTAATGGTAAAAATTAATTTTTTTAAAGCATTTTAACTCATAAATAAGGGACATATTATCATTTTTGTATAACTACTTAACTCAAATTTGTGTCACGTTTCAACGTGATTAATCACTTCTGTATTTAGTTCGGCTCAGGTTATAAATATACGCCGCGATCCAGAAATGTGTTTGCATAGCTGCCGTATACATAAGGTAATCGAATAAAAGTCGCCAAATTTAGATTTTGCTCATGCGTTTGTTTGTCGAAAATTTATTTGTGTTTCGTCACGTGTATGCTCCACGAGAAAAAGTTCTTTTCGGAATCTGAACGATTGTTCGGAAGGAATTTAATGCATTTTTCGAAAGATCGTGATTTTTCCTTCGTTGACTTTAGTAACATTTGTTCAAACGATATTTGTTGCAATAATTTTCGTTTTATCTCTAATTCGGTGAATGAAATTCTTTTTTTTTTTTCTTTTTTAGAACAAACTAAACACAATTTG